>JAPMOB010224058.1:0-12217 GCA_029875015.1 Lepomis gibbosus
CTGCAGAGCTGCGCTCTCTTTTCATTAAACTTACACTGTAAATTTCCAGCTAAACTGAGGCTTATTATTGACCCTTTTCCCTCTCGCCTGACATTCACCCGTCTTAAGCAAAGTTTTGCGTTGATTCCGTGTTGCCGACAGCTGCGTGCTCCTTGGGGTTCCTCGCAGGTATATTTCAAGTAGCCGGCTATTTAAAAACGATAAAATGTTGTTTGTGTGGTTCATCAACACTGATAAATTATCCAAAAGTCCCGTGAGGTGCGGACAACTTGGCACAACACTAGTGAAGCTGGGGCTCCGTCTCTTGAGCAAGTGTTCCTCTTCTGCCATAGCACACATACACTTTACGCCCACACATGCGCACTGACGACCCAGGGGTAGGGTTACAATTTTGGAATTGTTCACGCACTTCACATTAAACGTTGAAATGTATATTGTAATAGGTATAGTAACTTGTTGGGAGAAAACTGGTAGTTGTATGTAAAATCAGACGTTGAGCACCTCTATATCGCCAAAATGGCGAGATCCTTGTTTCGCTGTGAAGCTACGACTGTGAGATAGACAGTCGAATCAGGCTCCGCCCATCGAAGCATTGAATCTTTGAATATTTGGGGTCAGCCCTAGAAGCTTCACAGACATGACATCCCATTCTTAATCCTTAGGGTTTAATATGGAGTAACTCCACGCTTTGCAGCTATAACAGCTTCAACTCCTCTGGGAAGGCTGTCCCCAAGGTTTAGGAGTTCATGGCCATTCTTGTAGAAGAGAATTTGAGGTCAGGCACAGATGTTGGACGAGGAGGCCTGGCTCGCAGTCTCCGCTCTAATTCATTCCAAAGGTGTTCTATTGGGTTGGGGTCAGGACTGTGCAGGCCAGTCAAGTTCTCCAACCAAACTCGCTCATCCATGTCTTTATGGAGCTTGCTTTGTGCACTGGTGCACAGTCATGTTGGAACAGGAAGGGGCCATCCCCAAACTGTTTCCACAAAGTTGGGAGCATGAAATTGTCCAAAATGTCTTGCTATGGTGAAGCTTTAACAGTTCCTTGCACTAGAACCAAAGCCATGTTTCGACCAAAAGTACTATTAAGTCCCCAAATCACTGTTAAGGAACTAAAAGGTTCCTTCAGCCCATTGTTATGTGCATTTCCATTGCTGTCTAAAGACCTGGGAAGATTAGGCAAATTAACCAGCTGATGTAGGCTGGAGGCCGTCCAAAGTTGTGCACAGGCATCATTATTTGTAACCACTATCCATAAGCAAAATTTAGGAATAAACATCGGATTTGATGGAGTATAATGAAAAACTATAGGCTGTGCTTGACCATTAAAACAGCTTTTTTTTGTGGGAGACTAATGAAGAGACACGCAATAAAGTTTGTTACACATTTAATAACAAACCAGAATAACTCCTAGCACAGAGAAAGCAGCACAAACATTAAATCACAACTGTTTGGAAGGTTATTAAAACATTTCCAGCCGACAAGAGCTGCAGATCAGCTGGCCGGACACATGTCTGTGTCCTCTGGAGGAAGGGATTTTAAGGAGCTTTATTACCTGCTGTAATCGGCTGTTCAGTTTGTTTTGGAGGCGGACATCGGCGAGACTTGTGTGGCTATCTGACTGTTGATTCTGATTTATTGGTTTGTAAACAACGTTGGAAAAGAGAGGAGCAGTCTTAGAAAAACACCCGACATTCTCGGGTTAAATTCAGTAGCCTCTACTCACCCATTCAGAAATTCACTGCAAGACAAGCCCCACCCCCCCAAAGTACCAGTACTTTCGGAAAGTACAACCCCCCGAAAGTACCAGTACTTTCGGAAAGTACAACCCCCTGAGCAGGGACTTTTGTGTGGTAAAACAAAGACCCTAGAACTAAATTTAGACCCTGGTCCTTTCGGTGGAAATGCAGTGAGTTCCTTCAAAGATTCGTAGTTCCGTGGTGTAGTTCATTGGGTCGGAACGCGACTTTAGGGGCCAAGCCCAACCCCTGAAAAACAGTCAGGCAAGTACCGTTTTCCTGTCACCGCCAAACACAGACTCGTCCATGGGATCGCCAGACAGAGAATCGTGCTTTACACCACTGCATCTGATGCTTTGCATTTGCACTTGGGGATGTAAGGCTTGGATGCAGCTGCCATGGACAGCCGTTCCATGAAGCTCTCTACGCACCGTTTTTGAGCTAATCCCAAGGCCACACCACGTTTGGAGGTCTGTAGCTACTTCCACTTTGGTGGAACGGTGAAATACTTAGTAGTGTGGAAATTTTACAAATGGACTTATTACACAAGTGGCAACCTGTCATGGTACCATGCCTGAATTCACTGAGCTCCTGAGAGTGACCCATTCTTTCACTAATGTTAGTAAAAGCAGTCTGCAGCCTAGGTGATTGATTTTATTCACCTGTGGCCATGGGAGTGATTGGAACACCTGAATTCAATGACTCGGAGGGGTGTCCTAAAACTTTTGCAACATAGTGTGTATATAGCCATTTTTCTTAAATTCAATATTTTCCACCTGAACACTGCTGCTGAGAAATGTATGAGCTTTGTTGCTAGTCTATCAAAATCCCACAGCTGTCCTCCAGCACAGCACAAGTTAATCACATTCTCAAGAATGTTCAAAGTGTTCTGATATTGATGAGCGCACCGCCTTGGTCTTTAAACCTGTCTTTAATGTTACATAACTTCTTTTATTGGAGTTTAGCTACCAGCCAAAGTCTCAAGAAAATATGAGGGAACATTTAATTCTGTGAAAGAGAACGTAAAGCTGTCTGAAGCTGCTGCACTTTCATAATGATATATTAATTTATGATAGCAGAAAACTGCTGCAAGACGTCACATGTCTCTGTGGTCTCATGTGTTTGTGAGGAGCAGATTGAGTTTAGAAAGTGGGGAGGATGATTGTTTTTTTTAATTTGGTTTACATACGTTATTAATTCAGTTTTATTTATTTAGATCCAATTCATAACAGGAGTTATCTCATGTCACTTTTAACAGAGCAGGTCTGGAACGCCCTCTTTGTAATATTATTTACCCAACAATTCCATCTATGGGCAAGCACTCGGCCACAGGGGCAAAGAAATACAAAGGTCTGACGGTGTGGTCAAAACCTTCAATGGCTTATATAAAAACCAAAACACAAACAAAAGGTGAAATGCAAAAATCATCGATGTATTTTAAATATTAGTGTTCAGAAACTGCTCAAAATAAATGTAGTTATAAATTTCTATTTTAATTGTTTTTGGAAAAGTGTTTTGGACAGTGAGGGCAGTTTTCTTAAACTGTTTGAGGCTTAAGGTTTGGTTTTAGGTTAAAGATTAGAATCAGGTTTAGGTTAGAGTTACATTTAGGGTATATGATATTAATATATTGGGGCGGCATTAGCTCAGTCTGTGGGTGCTTGACTTGGGAACTGGAGGGTTGCCGGTTCAAGTCCAGCACGGACTATTTCTGAAGGTCACAGTGGCTGCCACTGCTCCTAATTAGGATGAGTTAAATGCAGAGAACTACACTGAACAAAATTATAAATGCAACCCTTTTGTTTTTGCCCCCATTCATCATGAGCTGAACTCTTTCAAGTAGACTTTCTCTATGTACACAAAAGGACTATTTGTCTCAAATATTGTTCACAAATCTGTCAAAATCTGTGTTGGTGAGCACTTCTCCTTTGCAGAGATAATCCATCCACCTCACAGGTGTGGCATATCAAGATGCTGATCAGACGGCATGGGGATTAAAAGGTGTGGCCACAATAAAGGCCAATAAAAGGCTTCTGGTAGAGAAATGAACATTCGGTTCACAGGCAACAGCTCTGGTGGACATTCCTGCAGTCAGCATGCCAACTGCACGCTCCCTCAAAACATCTGTGTGACATCTGTGGCATTGGCCTTTTATTGTGGCCAGCCTAAGGCCCACCTGTGCAATCCCCATGCTGTCTGATCTGCATCTTGATATGCCACATCTGTGAGGTGGATGGATTATCTCGTGCTCAGTAACACAGATTCTGACAGATTTGTGAACAATAGTTGAGAGAAACAGGCCTATTGTGTAAATAGAGAAAGTCTTATATCTTTGAGTTGAGCTCAGGATGAATGGGGGCAAAAACAAAAGTGTTGCGTTTATAATTTTGTTCAGTATAATTTTGTATACTGTGCTGTGTGTAATTGTATGTGACAATAAAAGTTGATTATTATTATTATTATTTTTATTAGATGTGTTCTCTGGTGATAGTATAAACACACACACACCAGTGTGTATATTACTCATCTCACTGTGGGGCACAAGCACTTTCACCCAGTCACATTATGGGAAAGCCCCTCGAGGCAAATTGTGATTTGAGCTATATCAATAAAAATGACATGATTGGGAGAAAAAGTGACAAGTTTAATGGTGGGAAGTCACACACAGTGTCCTTAGAAGTACAATGGCGTGTCTCCTCCAGGCTTCCGTACTTCTCAGTTTCTGTCCTGCAGGCAGAGGCAACTATCACTTTTCTAAGTTTGTCAGACTGGATTCAATTTCTGCTTTTCTTTTTTTTGATGCATTCATTCGTTCGTCTGCACAGAGAAAAAATGCATCAGCAACAAACTGGTACCAAATTTGTACACAGACAATAAAATCAACACCAAAAACATGCAAAAAATAAGCAAATTAAGAAGCTGTCCCTCCGTAGACTTTGTCACCTGTATTTCAGTTTTGAAAAACGTTTAAAACCCCTCACAAGTGAGCAAAGTGGAGAAACATTTATAAATCACTTTTTATATCCAAAATGTGGGCTTGATGCCCATGCTGTTCTAGAAATGTTCAGTTTTTCTCTTTTCCATAAGAAGTCCAACAAAATCTAACGTTTTGACAACGTTGGAGGAGTCCGAAAAGGCGTTTTCATTTCTGTGTGTGCTTGTAAGGCTGGAGGAATGAAGCCCAGAGGGGGTGATGAAGAACAACCTGTGATGGAAGGAAAGTTTATCCTGATCTCGGGCGTGAAGCAGCCTGCAGAGCTGCTGCAGCTGCCAAAACACACAGGGGTTTAAAAATATACAATAAGCTTCAGTAGAGGTTAAAAAAAAACAAAAAACAAAACACTGAAAGAAAAATGGGAAGTGATTGTCACGGTTTAAAAGAAAGAAGGGATTGATTTTTGAGAGGACCAGCAGGGGGCGACATCGTCACTCACCTGGGTTTGTTTTAAAGGCTGCTAAAACTTTAAACCTGCAGAACTCTGTTTCAGATTCCTCTGATTGACTGGGCGTGTGTTTTCCTCTTATCTGTCGTATCTGTTCTTATTTTATTGCCTTTTGTTCTGCTGTGTGTGACGCTTGTATCTACATGCATTTCAATAATAACTCCATTGTGGTTATTTATTATGAAATGTGATATGTGGAAAACATTTCCTGGAGTCGGTGTGAAACTGGAACAAAGCCAGAGTCCCAATGCAGCTGTATTAGTAAGGTATGTATTAGTATGTATTACAGGCCATACATTAATGTATGTGTTGGTATGTATTAGGGGCCATCCATTAATGTATGTATTGGTAATCAGAACCTTTACTTAAGCTATAAGTACTTGTACCACACTGTAAAAATACTGTTTTCAAGTGAAAGTCCTGCAGTGAAAGGTTACTCCAGTAGAAGTACTAACACCTCAGTGAAATGTTGCCAGAGATCTTGCATTGAAAAATTCACTATCCACTAAATCAATCACGGACCTCCTTATTTTCAAGGGATTAAGAAATCGAGTTGTTAGGCAAGCAAAAACTACATACTTTACACAAGTGATAGCAGAATCTGAAGGAAACAGTCTTGACAGTCTTACTAAACTAAAGCCCAGCCAACAAAAATTAATAACCTAGCTGGAAGTACTAAGTACTAACATCTCTGTGAAAAGTCCTACATTGAAAATGTTCTTACAGTAAAGGCGTGTGAGTGTAATCAGGACTTAAAGTATTAAAGCAGTAAAAGTATGAGTATAGTTGTACTATTCAATCTCCCTCTTAGTTTGTAGAGTAACTGAAGCCGATAAATGTAGTGAAGTAAGTTTTTCTCTCTGAGATGTGGAGTCGAAGTAGAAAGTGGCATGAAAAGAAACTTTAACTAATAAAGCTGCTGTCTTCACTGCAGAAGCTGAGAGCAGCGGTGATTTTCAGCTCTTTGTCTCAAAATCAAAGTAAATTATATATTTTGGATTCAGTGGATCAGTGACGGTGTTAAGCAGGTTTGTCATCTGTTAGCTAACATCTGCAGTGTGGCAGAACTTCTAACGTTATTTAAACTCTTTTTGTTCAGCTTGTTGGCTTGTTTCTACGTTACCTTTACATTTCCTTCTAAAAAACCAAGAAGCCTCGTCTGTTTCTGCTTCTCCATTATTTGGAGAGTTTGGCTGCTGCTCAGTGACGCAGCGCTGCGTCGAGTCACCGAAAACATCAACTGAGAGCAACCTTCAGAGTTAAACGACCTTTTCTTCCTGGGCTGGACTCAGGATCATGAGGTAATTAATGTATCGTCTCAGCTGTTTTCTTCAGATATTGACAATCACAGTAAATGTGTTAATAATTACTTTGTGATACGTACTTTTTTCCCCCAACATGGCCCCTCTCAGCTTCCGTACGTTATTGATTTTACACTTTATATTTTCACCTTTTCTTTTTTTGGATTTTTCTACATATCCACTGACTGCGTGCTGTCGTCTTGGAGTACAGGTAGAGGACTCCAGTGGCAACCTGTGACGCTCTGGTGAACTCCAGGCCCAAGAGGGTTAAAGCAGTGATGGGAAATAATGGTGGCCCCACAAAATATTGACCCTTTGGGCTCAATTTGGACATTTTCACTGAGGGGTGTCCTCATGTTTGCTGCCAGCGGTTTAGACATTAACGGCTGTGTGATGTGTTATTTTGAGGGGACAGCAGATTTACACTGTTGTACAAGCTGCACACTCACTACTTCACACGGCAGCAAAGTGTCATTTCTTCAGTGTTGAAACATGAAACGATATTTTCACAGAAATGTGAGGGGTGGACTCGCTTCAGTGAGACACTGTACATGTGTGTACTTGCTGTCTGGATAGATGCTAAATGATCCCTTAGTGATGGGATTTACTGCGTGTCTGCAGGGAAACAGCAGCAGCAGGACGGGCGTCAACACTGTAAGAAGGAAACATTTATTTGGACTCATTTTATTGTTTCAAATGTCAACATCAGTGAACCATGATGATGATGATGATGATTGGCTGTCGCCCTCTGCTGCAGCTCAGCGGATGGTGGCCGAGGAAGAGGAAGTGGAGGAGGAGACCACCTTCCCGTCCACCACCTCCTCCACCACCATCACCGTGCGCGTGGTCTTGGTGGTCGTGGAGGAGGAGGAGGTTACGGCGCTGTGGACCAATCAGAAAACAGATCGCTGTTAATGGAAAATCTTTTAACTGGACAAACGACATTTGATAATGGAGATCTTCATCACGCTAATATTATTATTTATTATTTGAATTTTTAAAAAAAAAATAACATGGAGTGTTATTTTTTTACTTTACTAACCACTGCCACTTACTACTAAAAGACTAAATGACTATATACATAATTAATAAACACTTTATTTCACTAACACTTATTTCTTTGTTGGCCTAAAAGTACTTTAAACCACGTGCACTTTGTAGTTGTACAATAAAACCTGGTCTCTACAGCCCCGGTCTCTGCCCCCCTCAGGTCTGACCGTGAACACCTGCTCTCACCTGCTGGCCTCTCCGTCCAGCAGCCTCCTGTACTCGGCGATCTCCAGCTCCAGCCTGGTCTTGATGTCCAGCAGCATCTGGTACTCCTGTCGCTGACGCTCCAGGTCGGCCCTCAGCTGCACCAGCTGCTCCTCCAGCATGGTCACCTGCAGGACGAGAAGAAGAGTTCCTCAGACTCTGCTGCAGGAAACAGGCTGAATAATGGAGCGAAACACGGACAAACAGGCGGAGGACAGTTTCTGTCTCACCTGCGTCTGGTATCCGGAGAGCTGCATGCTGTAGCGGCTCTGAGTCTCAGCCAGTCGGGCCTCCAGCGACGCTTTCTGCACAAACAAAACAGTTTTCTTTCACGAACTCGACCTTCCAGCTAAAGGTTCTTAGATGTTGCAGCGGCGCTGAGCAGCAGTCTGCGGGAGGAACAAACCCTGCACCATCTTTGACTTTACAGGATCTATCCTGATGTTAACGGATTCTCTGTTGGGTTTTTTGTTACTTCACCCCTGCCTGACCAGGCCGTACAGGTCGAGGATGCGGCAGCTTATTACGACCCACATTCAGGGTTTTGTTAGGCCGAGACCTCTAGTGGCAGGAGGAGTCAGGTGATGTGGTATCAAGAGCGACAAAGACCTGTAAGGAGGAGGTGGGGTGGATGGAGGAGCCAAGTAAACTCAGGAGACCGAGGTTTGAGTGCCGCGTGGCAGAAAGCCAAAGGTGACGTGTTTAAAGTTAAGTAACGTTTCGTAGACGAGTCACGTACGTATTTTAACCCAAACCACCGTCTTTTCCTAAACCTGACCAAACTTCTACAGTTTCACGATGTTTACCGTGTGTTAAATGTCATGTGACCTGGGTCATGTGACTTGTGTAACATTGTTACGGCTGTATGTTTTTCTCTGTGCTGTGTCCCTGTTCTTTTCTGTCCTCGAGTTCTCCAGCTAATCGCTGTACGAGGTCCACCTGGCCTTGGAAGGCGGTCCTTTAAAAACTGCTGTGCAAGCGGGTAGGTTTCTTGATTTGGGACTGCTGGTCTCGCTGCCTCCCAGCTGGGGCATTTTTGTGTCATGTTCTTGGGTTTTTGGTGATCTTAATTTATCGTCTAGTTATGTTAATAAATTCCCTTGATTTGGTTTTAAAGGTGTTTATTTGTGTTGAGTTTGGGGCAGTGTTGGTGTTGTTCGCCCCATGTTGCCACCAAAGGGTGGTGCGTAACAAGCGTACCTACTGAAGGTCCGGTACGCGTGTTGCTGGACTGGTACTTGCCAGCGCAGGACGTGTTGGCGATGTTGGATTTTCAGTTATAAATGCAATAAACTTCTGTTTTAATAAAATCTGAATCCCTGAAAAAAAATTGATTCATTTGATTCAGTTTTAATTTTGCCAGATTCCATAAATCAATTCAGCTGTTTGTCGCTGACATATCTGTGTTTCCGTTGTCCGGACGACGGGACCAGCAATGTCGGAAAGCAACCAAGTACATTTACTCGATTACTGCACTTAAGTACAATTCTGAGGTCCGTGTATTTCCATTTTCTGCTACTTTATACTTTTACTCTGCTTCATCTCAGAGGGACATGATTCAGATTAATAATACAAAATAAAAATAACATGATGTTTTATTATGAATGAATTAATACTTTACTGATCCCTTGATATAATTCACAAGCTGGCCAGCTGCATAGAAAGTAATTTAATGTGATTAAAAGTAGCTCCACCTTCAACAGCTGCAACAGTAAAGTGGTGAACACATGAATGCATCAATATGTAGCTACTATCAGGTAATTTGAAGATTCTGCATAATGAGAACCTTTTATTTTTGGTACGTTAAATAATTTCTTTAGTTCTCTTATTAATTAAGAGTGTGTGTTGCAGCGACACTCACCATGCTCAGCGCGGACTGCAGCTCGATCTGCAGGGACTGCAGCGTCCGTTTGACCTCCGTGACCTCCGTCTTGGACGTCTGCAGGTCGACCGTCTGAGTGATCACCTCTTTGTTCAGAGTCTCCGTCTGCGGCCGACACAAACACACACAGCTCCGGTCTACACCAGAACGCAACGCGCAGGCCAATCTCTGCGTGCACGGGAAGTGATGTCATGGCGTTTTACCTTGGTGTGGAACCAGGTCTCCAGCTCTTTTTGGTTCTTGGCGGCGATGGCCTCGTAGTGCTCTCTGATCTCGGCCATGATCTTGCTGAGGTCTTGTGCTGGAGCGGCGTCCACCTCCACGTGGACCTGACCGCTCATCTGAGCTCGCATCGTCAGCAGATCCTGAAGACAAAACGAGAGAAGTTTACGGCGTTCTTCCTTCGTTAGCGTTCAGAGAGCTGGTTAAACTTTGCACTCACTAAGGTGGTTCTTTCATTTATTTTGCTTTTTTAGTCCACTAGAAAACTTAACAGGACATATAGAGGACTGAAAAAGTGAAATGAACAGAGAAATTTACCCTTTTAGATAAACTGATGTTGACAAAGTTTGACTTTAGAGACCTAATTGGAAGTTCGAAAAAGGTAATAAATTGCAATATATCTCAATATATTTAAAATCACAATAAAATCGAATCGCAACATAAATATCGTGATAATATCGTATCGTGGCGCCTCTGGTGATTCCCACCCATGGTTACATTTATTCATTTAGCCGACGCTTTTCTCCAAAGCGACTTACAGTTGCTATACATGTCAGAGGTCGCACGCCTCTGGAGCGACGAGGGGTTAAGTGTCTTGCTCAGGGACACAATGGTAGATGGGCCACAGTGGGGGATTGAACCCAGGTCTCTCACACCAAAGGTATTGTCTTATCCATTGCGCCATCACCTCCCCGCTATTCTTCTTATCTTATTACATCTAATGTTTTTACAATGTCACATTGAACTAATGCAAAACTATAATTTAAAAATCTTTATTTATTAACAATAACAAAATGTATAATAGGTGGCCTTCTATCTGCAGTGTGTGTTTGGGTGTAGTGTGCAACAGGGCCTGTAGGGGGAGCCAGTGGAGCTTATACGCTGTTAATCCTGTAGACGCTTCTCCTGTACGGAAGTCTGAGGCTGCCGATATTCAAATAAAGTCAATTTATCAGGCTGAAACATACTTCTCCTTTGATGTGTGTGTCATGTATGACCAAATTAAAACAAACATTTTTTAGTTTTGTTAATTTGAGTTATTTTCTGATTTGAACTAATTTCTGACTGCTTTTTCATACTTTGACAGATTTCAAGAGGCCTTAGAAAAATATTCTAATTAAAATGTAATATTTTGTAATCACAGGTAAAACCTGTCTTCTATTTAATTAATTAATCATATTTACTTAAATACTACTATTGAAGTACTTATTTAATTACACTCTGTGAACTACTTTGTTTTTAAATGTGCTCTATAAATAAATAACTCAACAGTCCGGTCGAGGTGTTTCCCACTGACCTCCTCGTGGTTCTTCTTGAGGAAGATCAGCTCCTCCTTCAGACCTTCGATCTGCGAGCTCAGGTCGGCCTTGGCCAGTTTCATGTCCTCCAGGACCCTCTTCAGCCCGCCGATGTCGGCTTCCACCGACTGACGCATGGCGAGCTCGTTCTCGAACCTGCAGGAGAGGAAACAGGAGTGACAGGTACGAGCTGCTATTAAACTGTGGCTGTGATTTGACTTCACGAGAAGGGAAACAGATTAAAGTGTCTGTACATAACAACACAAATCAGCTGTCGGAGCAAAGTCACGCTTAAAATCTGTGCTCTTCTTCTACAGCTCACACTGCAGCTGCTCTAAAACGCTTTATTAACATTTTCTTTTTACAGGCCTCTGATGGTTTTGAGATATTACAGCAGCTTCTAATCAGGCTTTTCTTTCACACTTCTGACAGTAAAATTGTCTTTGTTTTCATGGTCCTGATAAGCTGGACTTTAAAACATGTCGAGTCAGTTCATTTTTATTTATACAGCAGGCAGAAAATGTTAGAGAGCAGAGTAAAAATACATTTTATTAAAGTTATTAAAGCAGTGAAGGTGCCCTTAATGCGTCTTTCAGTCTGCGTAGGTGAAGGTCAGCACAGAGGTGGCACTGTGAGCCGATCTCTTGATAAATTAGATGATGTTTAAGGCCTAGTTGTGGCTCCTGGGTCATTATGAATGAAACACGCTTTCACAGATTAGTTTAGTGAAAATGTGTCACTCTCAGCTGTTTGATTTCCTGCAGCTGTCAGAGTTGACATCTCCTATTAGAAACAGATTTCTAATTGAAGCCCTGAGGGTCAGAGACGCTCCTGCGTGAAGAAACCTGCATATCTCACCTGTCAATCAGCGAACACCTGAGACTGTTTAACTGTCACTGTTTCTGTGTTCACATGCTGCTGTGGTTTCAGCGACTCATTCAAACCTGCTGATAAAACTGATGCAGCTCATCTAGACTACCTTACAGAAACGAGTACCATTACTGCAGCAAGTACCGTTACTACTGCAGCTGCTACTGCAGCAAGTACCGTTACTACTGCAGCTGCTACTGCAGCGAGTA
>JAPMOB010224061.1:0-11846 GCA_029875015.1 Lepomis gibbosus
TCAATGGGTCCTTGGCAAATTGGTACATTATTCAACTTCCTGTCTTCTAATGGATTTCAACATAAAAGTCCCAAAGTGGTCATTTGTTGATGGTCGCACCACATGATATTTCATAAAATGGACATCATCACACAAAGTTTACTTTTGTATCGTTATGGAAATATAAATACAGATACTTTGCAGTTTTGTAGGGGACTACAAAACACTTTGGAAATCATGCCAAATAGGGCAAAACACAATTTTGAATACATTTAAAGTAATTTCAAACAAGTTTTCAAAACAGCAGTCATGGCCGGACGGTTGCACCACATGACATTTTGACACTTTTATTATCAGAAAAATTACAAAAAGCTAATGTTTTTTTAAAGTTAAAAGTGAGTACATATATGGGAGAGGTCCTGTATTTATATGGTATGCTTTTATGATTTCAACCTTTTTTTTGGTGAAAAAAATCCAGTTGGACACAAAATATAGGTGTCACGTCATTGACCCATCAACTTATTGTTTTGATTCACTCTCACCGCTCTCATCAGTGTCAGTCTTAGCCACAGCAGGTAGTTGTTTTTGTGTGTGAAAAACCTACTGGACCCCAAATGGCAGACAAGCAAAGTTAGAAACTAGCTGGTGAACAAAGCAAAGCATTTATCAGCTAAAGAGCCAGACATTTCCCTCAGGATTTGATGGAGACCAAAACAGATTGTAACTTCGGAGAAGTGTGGGGTAGAGGGTTTCAGACACCAAGCTTTAAGTAGGAAATTGGCTGTTTGCTCTCTAGATCAGTGGTGCAATATGGTACAATTGCTAATGCTAAGGTGCTTGTGGGAAGCCAAACCCAAACTCCAAACTTGCTAAGAAAAGTGGGTTAATCTGATCTTGTGAAACTTTGCCATTTATTTCTATGAATGGTATATTAGTATCTCACTTGCAAATTTACCATAGCAAATAACCTACTTTTCTGTTGCCCCTATTGATATCCACTTGTGTATATACTGTAGGCATCTGCTTTGAAATGTAATATGAAATGTGTTGAAAACTGTTTTTTTTTTTGTAATTTCATCTTGTTGCGCCTCAAGATGAAACTTTCTTTGTTCTGTTTGGATAAATAAACTATAGGAAGGCTAGGGTGCAGTGCAGTTCCACCCTTAAACTATACAACATTACACTTTGTAGCGCATATACTGTGTACTAGCAGATGTATACATGCAAAGTACAGACTGTTTAGGTTAATCTCCACAACAAAGACTGTGTTTGTGTACTGCTGCAAAGCTCATGTTTCACACTGAACTCAAGGAGTGTGTGTGTGTGTGTGTACGTGTAAGTAGGTAAATCAGTCCATGCACCTGTTTATCAGTTTCTCTGCTCCCATTCCCATTGAGCTGTTAGATCAGTGTGACTCAAAGCCCAAACACCACGGTAGACATTAAAGTTACCTTTGCTCCCCAGTAGACTGGATCCAGACATTTGTTTGTTTTCACTTCAGGGTACGCAGTGTCTCTGTTGGATCATTCTGGCTCGTTATGTTTTAACACTGGATGGACATTACACCACAGGCCAGAACTATCCACTTTGATCCACTTTTTTGATCTGCTTAATCACCATGAGAAATCTTATGGAGTGTGTCTGATGTACATGATGCAAAGATAGACACAATACAGAGTTACATAAACTTATATTAATAGCAAATCACATCAGATAGTGGATGGGGCCACACAGAGAGACAGATTTCCAAGAAAAACTGGTGCATACAAAGGTGGCCTCCAATAAATGGCACATGTGAAAATTTGAAGGAAGGTTTTTTTTTAAATTTTTCCTCATCTTTCTCCTATAACAATTTTTATTTCTTTTTAATTTCAAGTACATACGCCATAGTTGTTTGATTGGATAACAACTGTAGAGACTGTTGAAAGATTACACATGACAAAATGAGTCAGTTTATTATTTCCAAGCAGTTAATCTATTTCGTGTCATTGTTTTTTGCTGTATGTGAGTTGTGTTGCACATTGTATTCTGTGGATTTATCGCAAAATAGTGCCTTTATCGCAGAATAGTGTCTTTCATGTTACATAGACTTTAAATATTTCAACATACAGGGTTTCCAAATGTTTCTGACAATGAATTCTCTCGCCTCTCCACTTCCTCCCCAGCCTGGGTCGGGGCACTGGCCATGGGCATGATCTTCTTCTGTTCACCTGTGGTCAGCATGTTCACAGACCGCTTCGGCTGTAGGAAGACAGCTGTCAGTGGGGCAGCGCTGGCTTTTATAGGGCTGCTCAGTACATCATTTGCAAAGTAAGCTACTGTACATTTATTAAAGACGTCAGTTGTTGTGAGGCATTACCATTACATCTGAGATAATTTCTGTTATGAATATGCTCTATATAGATAAAATTGAATTGAAAATTTTAATTTCTGGCTAACATCTTTTGTTTGGATTAAAAACACCTTGGAAAATGGGTTACAAAATAAATAAATCTTTTTTTCCAGAAAAACAATTAAACTAAACTATTAATTCCGTTTTAATGACACAGGCTCACTCACATATAACGGTCATGCAGTAGGTTATATGATACTTAGGTAAGGTATCTAAGGTGCATTTTTAATTGATGTTTTAATTTAATTTAATTTTTTACATTTATATATACATTTCTTGCGCTTGTACCCACAGCAGCTGCACAAGGTAACCAATATCATGAAGAAGAACAGATATATAGCAAAGCTATACTACCAAATTAACATATTTTTAGGCAGATGCCTGTACTCAGTCTAAACTTTCTAAATCTTTTTAATCAAAAAAATTTGACACGAGCAGCCAAAATTTCAGGTCATTTGTCTAAACTGCAAGCCTTTTACTAAATTAGTATAATCAAATTTTTATTTCTTGTTTGTATGATCACTTTAAATGTTATAGCAAACATATGATCAAATAATAACCAAACCATTACTCCTCTTTTTTTAAATTATCATTTCTATTGCAGCTCCCTAAGCCTTCGCTATTTCACATATGGCATACTATTCGGGTGTGGCTCCTCCTTTGCCTTCCAGCCCTCATTGGTCATCCTAGGCCACTACTTCCGCCAGCGCCTGGGCTTGGCCAATGGTGTGGTGACGGCCGGTGCCAGCCTCTTCTCCATGGGCCTCCCAGTTTTCCTCAACAAGGTGGTGGAACCTCTAGGCCTCAGCAGGACCTTCCAGATCCTCAGCCTCTTCATGCTGGTCCAGGCCCTGTTGGCGCTGTTGTTTAAACCTTTACTGCCTGCTGGAGGAGGCATGGGACCCCCAGGCATGGGTCTTGGCCCTGCCAACCCCCAGTCCCAGCCAGGGGCCACTGCTCAGGGGGGTAGCAGGTGGAGCAGGGTCATGGGTGGCGTCAGGAAGTACTTCAACCTGCGCGTGTTTCACATCGTGACATACCGGGTGTGGGCATTTGGAGTTGCCACAGCTGTACTGGGCTACTTTGTTCCGTATGTCCATCTGGTAAGAACAATAATGGGCATGCTTGTCCTCATGGTTCGAATTACGGGGGGGATTAAAATGGACCGTACCATTTCCTAACTTTGACATTAGTTAAAAGTCTTGTCTGCCCACATCAATGGCAGCACAGCTGCTGTTCCAGTTCAGTCCACCATAGGCAGGTGGAGACACTGCAAGTTGATGTCAGTAGTTACCTATCTAGCTTCTTTAATACACTTAACTTTCCAACCTTCAGAGTTTCATAATCAGCAATTCTTTTGCTTTAAATGAGCAATGTGATGTTAGATAACGGAGAGCCCACCCTGTCATTTCATTACCACTATATCATTTCATATTTTATGTAGGGCTAATTATAAGCCAAGACTGGTGTTTAGGAAAGATGAGCAGTGAAATTGCAGTGAGGATTAGTTATAGTAGATACACATTTTGACATAAATGTAGAGTTTATTATTTCATTTTAATTATTTTGTGAGTCTTTGTACAATAAGCATGATATTTGTTGTCACACTAGACTTCAGGAGTTTTACCTGACTAGGTAAATGTTAAAATCCAGGTGTGTTATTTCAAATGTATTCAGTTTTATTTATATAGTGCCAATTCACAATAAAAGGCATCTCATTGCACTTTTTGTATACAGCAGGTCTAGACAGTTGTTTAATATTTATTATTTACAGAGACCCAAAAATTCCCAATTCCCCAACAGTGTATGACAACTGCTTTATTGAACGCAGATTACATTTCATTCACAGTCAACATGAGCAGAAGGAATGTTGAGATATTTGCTAAAAAAAGTTGAAACTTGATATGATAAAAAATAGGAATTAGAGATGATAATGAAGACTTTGTTTTATGATAGTGTCTTGGGTTCTGGTTCAACATTGTGTGGGTCTGTTTTGAGAGGCCATGATGGTCTGCTGTTGTGCGTCTGATTTTCTGGCAGTTTTGTGCTACAATAATTGGTGACCTCTGACTACAAAAGTTGTCATGCGATATGGAGCACCCATGAACTGGTATGATGAATTTGATTTATCCACAGACGCACATTAGTTAAATAAGCAAGATAGTCTAAGCATTGTAAGATTTTAGTTTACTGAAGCCCGCTCCTGTGCTGTTCTGGGTTTTCTTTTTGACCTGGGAAAAAAAGTTGACCCCCCCAGTTAACACTGTATAATTCGCACCCTGCTTGTCGTCAAATTATAAGTGCATGTTTTGTGTTTGCTCCTGCCTTAAAGGGACTATATGTAAGTTTTTTCAATGAAATTAATACAATTTTCATTGCCTTATTGTCAATGGGCTCAAAACTCATTTAGAAATGAAGCACAAGCCTGTTTTCTCCATTGCTTCCATCAGCCACTATTCTGTTTTTAATGTGGGGACTCCAGGTTGGATTCAGCCCTGTGTGGACTCCCGAGGCTCTCAGACTACGGCGACAACATGCCAGCCAACGACATGCAGTCCGCTAACACCATAAAACAACCGGCTCATAGCAAAACACAGGCTCCACATAAGGATACAAAACAACAATAAAGGTTTATGTGCTGAAGCCCATCAGACCAAACCGGTTCAATTTATGTCGAGTAATAACAAAGGGAGCATTAGTAAAGCTGGAGAAACAGAGAAAGTCACGTTAGCTCTCCGGCAAATGCCGAGCATTTGCTAATGTTATCCGGTGCAAAATTATATTGTTGATTTAGCCTGCGAGAAAGGAAATGAAAATGTACCATAATCATGTAACGAGCATGGATTAGTTCAACCCGCAGCTGATAAAACTATTACTGTAACGTTGCAGTAGGGGTTTACCTGAGTTTCCAGTATATTGTGTGAAGCTGTCTCCCTGGCTGTCTATAGCCGCTGTCACTCTGCCTTTTTTCCGTGAGGATTGTGCCGATATGCGGCTCGCTGCGCTAAATGAAGTAACGTTACGGAGCCGGTGTTGAGCTGCCTCTGAGACGGGAACGTTGAAGTAACAGAGCCTAAACATGTCTGAGTGAAAAGCCACTTTCTGTATGAAAGTGGTTGTGTTTGGGATTATGCTCGCTCATGAGTTCAAGCAAGCACGCGTACGAGCACACGCCTGGTAGCAATCTTAAAACCACACCGCTAGTGGCCGCTGTGGCAAAAGTCAAAAAGTTTTCTCTCTATTTCTTAAATATTATAAGTGTACAACCAAATACTTGAAAGATGTTACATTTTGTTTATATTTGGTAGATATTAATGGAAGATGGTATGTACATATTAAGCATTATGTACTTAACAGTTTTCCATTTGTCTCATTATACTAAAACATTGCCTAAAATGGATCACATGCCATTATTTGGTTTTGGTATGTGTTTGGTAAATGGAGGAATCCTGACCTCAATATTGATATTATTGGGTTATATAGGTCATTTTGCTGTTGAATAGTCAGGGTTGTATGACTACATATCTGCATGAAGCAGGAATGTCACTGTTCGGTCATAGGTAGACACTGACTTAGCTGACTAGTCAGCAGCAAGCTACGAGTGGTGAGATTTGATTCCGCTTAAGTGCGATTTTTCCCCCCGATTCCCTTATTGATCCCTGATCAATTTTGTGTGTGGGTACAAACAATGATTGACCTGCAAAGGTTTTATTCTCCAACTTTTTATTATCTCTGAGTCTGAACAAAGTGTAGAAACAGGGTAGAAAAAGGCATGAAGGTGACTCAGCAACAGTCGTTCATTATCTAAAATTGGTGAAAGGAGCGAATATTTGTACAGCATATGTTTTCATTTAGGTTTTCTTAGTCAAAGAAAAAATCAGCTGAGTCTGCCTGCATTATGCTAATGTTAATATAACATAGGGTATGTACCCACGGTAAAGAATGTAACACTTTGTTGGGAAGCAGTGGCACTCGTGTGTAGGGTGTTAAATACATGGCATTCCAGGAATTTAAGCCCATGTTGCGTGGAACAATATTTCAGCATATTGCAGGTGTTTCCGCCCCTACCTGACATGATCATTTTACAGACATTACAACTAGCATCTTTATTCATGAAATAGAGCCACACTTTGAACCATTTCTTCCTTTCCACCATGACTCATTTTTGTTACAAGTTTCCAGCAGTGTAGATGCATGAGTTTGTGTATGCAATGTGTATCTGTCAGAAATACATGCCGGATTGATAAATGGAATTGATAAGCTCGGAGGCATGTGATTCCGATGGATTGGACAATTTAGAACCAGTTCCACATACTTTGAAAAACAACCATGATTAGCTTTCCTGATGAAGCATAGGATGTACATACTAAAGCTTGTGTAACTAATGAACAAGTGCCAAACAAAATTTCACTAGGGAAAAGGGCGCCACCATTGTCAGTTTGCAGGCTAGGTAGCTAATTAGTTTCTCAGGTGCAGCACATTAAACATCATTTAAAGTAGGTGATGCTGGTGTGGTTCTTACTCTTCATTACCACTGCTAACAACACACTAGCTGCCCATGGCTTGTAAGGTACAGCACAAGTTTGTTTACTTTGCGTCTAGTTACCCTACCAGTACTTAGTACATAGTGATTTGGCTTTCCAAGATGAGTATATTTGCAAAATCTGCACATGACCTGTGGCTGACTTAGTTGTGAGATAGTGAGATAGTGAAGGATGAGGATGAAGTGTAAAGCTGCAGCGTGGAGCTGTGAAGTTGATCTCCCTCTATCCAGATGTCGGATGTTCCAGCTCCGGCCTCCCTCTGTCAGGCCTGTTGTTTCAGGCTCTGGACCAGATGTAAACACAGCCCCGGCCTTTGTATCGGCTCCACAACCTCAGGAAACCTCTCCTGTATGGCCTCTCTGTATTCCTAAACATTCCCATCCTATCCTATGGCCATTGATGAATGTAGAGCCCTTCAAAGCAGAGCAAATATTTCACCAGCGTGTTCAGGAAAGACTTCAGAGGATAGTTTAATGTTTTGGATCCGATTTGGGGGGTCAGGGCTTAGGGGAGTGGGGGTGTGACCTATATGCGTTGGGTCTTCCTGTTCCAAAGGTCTGTGAATGAAGACATTTTTATTATTGTACGCTCTTGGCTTTGGAAATGCACACCCATTTGCTGAGTACATTGACTTCTTAACCATGGAGCACAAAAACACACAAAAAAAGTGCACAACCGCGGTTGTGTGATGTCTTTGTTAGGTCATTCATTATTGGTAGCTCCTGGTGAGTTTCTTATGCAGCATAACACCCACAGCCAACGCTCACGCAGCACTGTCTCTGTTTTTCCTTCTGTGTCTCAGATCAACTTTGTAAAGGAGCAGTTCAAGGACACCCAGAAGGAGTGGGTGCTCCTGGTTTGCATAGGAGCTTCATCTGGCGTGGGACGCCTCGCCTTCGGCAAAATCGGAGACCTCATTCCTGGCCTTCAAAAGATCTACATGCAGGTGAGAATGTCTCAAGGCATAAAATATGGGCAGTCCTCTTAGAAGTCCTCCTTAAATATTTTGCATGTTTCTGTGAAACCTCAGTTAAAAGTGGTATGTGGGCCTCGAGTGAGCAAGTTAAGAATGAAACTGGTACCAGCTACATCTCTGACACAGGCCTATTGTCTCACTTTTAGCCTCTTAGTAACACGGTTCTAATGATTTATTTGTACCATTTTACAATCAGTCTACATTGAAAGTTGTCTTTGTTTTCTTATTTATAATTTCTGAGCATTATTAGCATTACGATATACATTCCTGCATAATTACACCATAATAGCTTGTAATATAACAATGTGTTAATAATGCAAATGTTATTATTTAAAAGTCTGCACATCAACTTTGACCTGTAACAGAAGACTTGAGGTTAACTATTATCAGTTGTGTTTTGACAGACACCCTGTTCTCTGTTATATGCACTTTTTTTGTTTTGCTCATCCATCTGGCACGTTTTATCACACTGAACCAAGCCTTGTTTAAAATCATTCTATTAAAATGATTATGTATTGTCACTGGGTTGAGCATTAGAATTTTTTATTTGCAATTTGAGTGATTTAGTGTCTTTAATGGCTTATTAGGCTGCAGGTATACATGACTCAGATGCTAATTTGCACCCACTTACAGTGCCAGAATAAAAATAAGATTGTGTGTTGCCATAAGAAGTACCCACCTGCATAATAGCAGGGATGATTCAGTCCTGAAAAAAATTGAACGGGGATAAGCACAGCCATTCAGAGCAGTTAGAGAGGTGAATACAAACAGGATTTCTAATTTCTTGCTGGTGTATCTGTACTTCCTGCTGAATGCAATCCTTTGGCTGTGTCAGCCAGAATCACCACACTCAGTCTGCATGTTGTTAAAGCGTGTTGTTCAGCAGAGGGAAACTGAGTGGATGGATGTGCAAGTCATATTAAAACACACAAAAAACATGTTTCCAGTGCTCCCTTGGTACTATTGGATATTTAGATTGTGCACAGATTATGTTTTCTATTGAAAATGAGAATGTGTTGACAGCATGCTGCTCAATAATATCTCTCCTGCTGTCATAATAAAGAAACACACTGGCTGTGAGGGAGTCTTTTATAGATAGGAAGGCTTTTACTCTCTTTTATCCAGAGCTGAACAAGCTATATTTTAAGAGTTGCTTGCACAATGTGGTAATCGTGAAGGGCTTTTAAGGTAACACCTTTTAGCTTGTTGTTGATGCACAGAACCCTCATTCAAAGTTCACTCATTAAACTTGTAAACTCTGAGCTCAGTGTAATTCAACAGTATTATTTCAACAAAAACATAAGGCGCAGACTTAAATTCCTTACTCAGCCTATGGAACAGATGATGGGATTGAGATACATGGAAAATATACAGCTTTATATTCCTTTGGTTTAGTTATAATCACCCTTTTGGTTCATTTAATACATGAACCAAAATAGTGGTAGTACCAGCCTCAACTCAGGCTAAGTTGGCGTTTCAGCTAACCATGCACAAATTTTATAAATATATTAATAATACTGCCATGCCAATAGCAGTAATCTAAAAATATCTACACGGTTGATATTTTGCAATATTAAAATCAGTTTAATGGCAGAGAAAATATTTTTGTCAGTTTTCAGTCAGCTGTTCATAGGCATATTTTTTGCAAACCTAAATATATGTGTGTGTGTGTGATTGTGCGTAGATTTATATCTACTCCTAACAGTAGCTGGAGGCTGTACTGTTGCAGAAGTAACAAAATGTTCACAATGAAGACAAAAGACCTGGAGGCCAAGTGGGGACAACAAGAACAGAAAATGAGCCAACTAAAAATAGGCTGTATATTCTCCCCTCACTTACTGCAATCAGTGCTTTTGTTAGTACTAAAGAACACAAATACCATAAACAAGCAAACACCTACTACAGATGTGACCCATTAAAAAGACAGCCTTTAATGAAATAACAGAGGAGCTTGAAGCTTTTTAATGTGTTCTCTCTGTGTGTTTCAGGTGGTGTCCTTCATGGCTCTGGGCCTGATGTCCATGATGATTCCTCAGTGCTCTGTGTTCGAGGGGCTGGTGGTTGTGTGCGTGTTCCTGGGGCTGTGTGACGGCTGCTTCCTCACCATGATGGCTCCCATAGCGTTTGAGCTGGTTGGGCCCATGCAGGCTTCACAGGCCATAGGTTACCTTTTGGGCCTTATGGCTCTTCCCATGACAGCAGGTCCACCCATTGCTGGTGAGAAGGACTGCTCTTTTTTTGTTGTCCTATTTTTATTGTACTGATTTATGCAGTAGAAGCCAGAATGAGACTTCAGGATGTTGGCAGTAACAGCGCGCAACTAGTTGATTGATAATAGCAGAGCAAGGACAGAAAAAAATGTAGGCAGTAAAGGGAGAGTAAGACAAATGCCCGGGAGGATAGATTATAGGCTGTATTTAGAGACATTTGGGCTTGTGGCCAACTGCAGGCTGTCTGTAGGGATTTGTCTTCTGGCAAAAAAACGCATGCAGGGTCATATCTCAGTACTCGGCTCCATTTATTTCTCCTCTACCTCCTCCGACTCTAATCTGCCATGCTTCTCTCCAGCTCTAACAACAGTAGTGTATAGAAGAGCTCTGAGGACAGTACATTAATTTGAAAATTCAGCCATCCTCGTGCTCTCTCTTGTCAACCTCTTTCAGATCTCACACATACCTGGACTGCTTTTACCACATAACACTCAAACTTCTGAACCTGTTGTTTTCATAAAAACAGACTTTGTTTTTAAAAAAATGCTGATTTCTGTTATAGATTCCGTCTTTGGAGAAAGCAATATACTGATTTTCATTAATTACATATCCAATACTATGTCGCCACAAGAATATCCATGGTGATATTGTGAACTGGAGCTAAAGCAATCAGTCGATTAGTAATCTGTAACTATTCTGGTTGAACAAAAACAAATATTTTGAAGACGTCACTTTGGGCTGTGGGAAATTTTTGTGGGCATTTTTCTGATGGTGTCCAGACATAACAATTAATTGTTGTACCGACAAAATAATCGACAGATTAATTGATCATGAAAATAATGGTTAGTTTGCACTCCATAAGATACATGTTTTGTTTTGTACAGTCTTATTCAAATTTTAGCAATAATTTGTGGAAAGAATGTTTTGTATTTTCGAGGGCACACATATTCCATACATTCTTCTGGAATACTGACAATATAGTCTCACAGTTTGTTATTTTTTTTGTAATATAGCTGGTGTTTGGTGTTTGGCAATGTGTGATGCAGTTACGCAGCAGAAACATTTTGGCTGGAAGGAGTTTTGTTTGGAGAAAAAACTTTTATGTCTGAAAGGTGTGTATCTTTGCTAGTGTCGTATAATAAACTTAGTTGCATCCAATGCATGTGGGCTGCCACTTTAAGAGACTAACTAGCCAAATGATTATACTATTTGTTTATAGTAGCATATGTTTTCAATTTTTCTTTTGACTAACCACAAATGCACATGTTATCTCCTGTTGTTATACAAAACAAGTAAGATTATCATGCCATTATCACTCTGTCAACATGTGTTGCTCTGTGCAGTTCTTGAGCAAGAATACATACATTGCATTGTAAGTGCACGCCACTCCCACTGCTTTCATGTCACAAGCTTAGTGGTTAAACATACAGTGCGGTGTGTTGAACTTGTTGACTTTGCTTTGTCACCGTAGATAGAGTTTATTTGCTTCAGCTCACATGCAGATAAATGTAGGATGTGAATAAGCATACTATACAGATCACAGGGTGAGATTGTTAGTGTGTCGCAGTAGTACAATCTCCTTATTGACTTCCACTCTTGATGGCAGGGTGCCAAGTGTTGCCATGAATGAGTATTGACTTGAATCATTTAAGTGACTTAAAGAATAATTATGGAAGCATTTAGGGGTCATAATTGAAATTATCATGCAATCTTGAAAATGAAAATGTAATCTCACAATAACATTA
>JAPMOB010224062.1:0-63677 GCA_029875015.1 Lepomis gibbosus
TGTATCACTCCATAGCTAAAACGAAGCCTTCAACACAGGGTGAAAAGAGGAGCTGCAGCAATGTGCAGTATGAAAAAAAAGGTCTTTTTTAAAATTAAACCATGTAAACCTGTTCTGGTACAACCCCTAAATAAGATTTTGAACCAGAAAATGAGCACAATACCACCTCTTTAAAATAAAATAAAAAATAACTTTTTTCATTTGTTCTCATATTTTTACTATAACAAGAGGTGACCGACTGACAATGGGTTAATAAGTTAGGCTTGGAGATTGTGTTAAATTTAGACACAAAATATACTATATTACTATATAATATAGTACATATAATACTATAAGATATACTTCCTGGCAAAAACTGCATCTCACCCTGCTGATCTCAAACTCTGGAACTCCACGGAGGCGGGCGTAGAGGTGTAGATGTTCTCTACCCGTCAGCAGCTCATCTATGGCATCAAACTGTGGGCAGTATCCCATGTTCTGATGGACGTCCAGGATGTTGGTCAAAATGCTGAATATTTAGGGGAAAACGCTTGGTGTAAACAATAAGAATGCAAATTACATGCCTAAAATGTATATCAAATTCCATACTGGTTAATTCCAATTTGTAAAACAATTATATATCGCTAACCTGTGACCAGCGACTGAGGCCTCTCCTGAGGTGACGTCGATGTTTCCTGTCAACATCTTAAACGTTGTGGTCTTCCCTGCTCCGTTCACCCCCAGGAGACCAAAGCACTGCAGAGGATCAGGAGATAAAACATGATAGATGAACAATAAAGTGACCAGAATGTTTTGAGTGTGGAGTAAATTGTATCAGTTTAACCAAACATACCTCTCCAGGTGAGACTCCAACACAGATTCGGTCCACTGCAGGGATGATTGTTCCTGTGTATGTCTGGCAAGATGGGAACAAAAGAAGGAGGGATAATTTTGAGTTGTTTTTTTTTTTACATCAATTTGAGCATTTTGTGCAGTGTCCATGATTGATCCTATTTTGAAAAGAACAATATCTCACCTTGGACAGGTCTCGTACACGTAAAATGTCATTTGTTTTTCCACCATTACATATCCTCTCTCTTTCTTCTGCCACATCTAAATCTTCGTCCAAAACAGGAGTCTTTGGGCAATCTGATATCCTGCAATGGAAACATTAACTACTCAACTTCAAGACTTAGATTATGTTATCTGGGGAAAAAAATGTTGCAGCATCCCTGCATTTTATTACATTATACTTTTCGAAGAGCAATTACTAAAGTACACCTGGCAAGTTTGGTTTTGTAATTCAAGCTCTGTTACACTTACCAGTGATCCAGGAAGAAGCGATACTGGAAGAAAATGTTAAGTATGAAATAGACAAATCCCTCAACAGCCATGCAGAATAGGTTCTTCCCAATAAAGTCCCAGTTATAGGGGTCTGGACTGTAGTCCTCACCTGAAGAAATATATAAACGTAACACACCAGTCAGTTATTCATTCACACTTTTTAAAAAATAATGGGTGTTTTTCCTTGACATAAGGAAGTTACAGTAGAAGCTACCAACTCTGCACTTAGCTTGGGCCTTGAGTGCACATTTATCAGATTTCTGATGTATCCAACAATCCAACATTCATTCGAGTGTTGAGATGGGGGGCTGACAGTCACAGGTTTTTGGATATAAGCATGTGTGTGTGTTTTTAAATTACCAAAGCGAGCGTAGATATCAGTCACAGCCTGGTTCATGGCCATGTCTATGAGGCCTCGGCCCAGGCAATAATGAGGGAAGATGAGAAGCATGGTCTTTAATAGCTGGTTGAGCTTGTAGAGAGCCTAGACAGAAATCCAACACACACACAAGTTAGGGTGATATGCTAGATGCATGGAAGGCAGAATTTACAGAGAGAGGCCCTGTGGTCTTACTGTGGTGCCCTCAAAAAGGTCCAGGATGAACGTGATGGCACTGCTATTGATGCCAATGAAGAGATTGATACATGACAAAGAGACGTAGGCTGTGCTGGGGATGCTGAATATAAAGGACATGGGGTACATCATGGGTGTCACAGACCAGCTGCAAGAGAAAGAGAGATCAAAAAAAAAAAAGCATCAGCTAACACCATGCCAATGGCACCAGTGATATACTATTAGGCACAACCAGTTGTGGGCTCTGTCTGCTAATCAATAACCCACCTCCACCTTAGTGATGAAGGGGAGATGATGAAAGAACTGACAAGGTTCTGACTGCTTACATTAATGTTTAAATTGAGATTCACAAGAAATATTTTATTGCTACTGTGTAAAGGAAATACAGCTGGTAAAAAGCACCTTGGTTGTTTAAAGTGTTTGCAAACCACGTGTTATTGCGCTTTTGTGTATATAGCAGTACATTTAAATTAAAGTGCACAACACACTTCTTTGGAATTCATTATTCAATTTTGTCCATGACAAAAAAAATTAAAAATTGTTGCCCAGCACTAGTTAACGTCAGTAAACCATGTCCACTTATGTTTGAATACGAGAAGTATATTTACCATAAAAATTAATAGGAGACTGGAAGCCTCAACTCATCTCTACATAGCATCTTATATCAAACTAGTGTCAAGAGCAAATAGCAGCAGCAACAAGGCTAAACAAACTTATACTTAAAATCTTTGAGTTAAATAAGGATATGAAGCAAAAGAATACATATCATTATAATTAAATCACAATATGCAGATACTGTATATAAACACCCAGTGACAACAATCTAGTGATGACAGAAGCTCACATTTAGGCTGGATGATACAAAAAAAAGATCTGCTGAGGAATCTGAAAAACTACTAAGTATTAGAAGAAAATCAAAACTGATCACGACAGCCTCACAATTGTTAATACAGTTATAGACTGAAAAGATTAAAAAAAAACCTACCCATAAAGCATCAGCAGGGCAATAAGTGGTTGTAGATTTGTTGGTGAGGTGTAGCACTTCTTATCAAAAAAGATGAAAATTTCCACCACCATCGCTGCACTGATGGAGTAATTCACCTACAGAAGTAACATAATTCCATGTTACTGTGTTTACAAAGCTATTTTATGAGCAATGAGAAGAAAACATATTGAGGTGTGTAAGCATCTTTACCCTTGTTCTTATAAACATCATTATTACATGCCCTTGACTGTTACTGACATTTGCCAGCACTGGTACACATCTCATAAGGAAACAGGGTCACTGTACCATATCCCAGAGAAAGTTTGCCATCCAGTAGACCAATGGACTGACACCACTGACAAACTGCAGGTGTTTGGCCTGGGTGACCCTCTCCTGGATTAAATAGAGGATAAAGCTGGCTGGAACGAAGGACATGGCAAAGATGACACAAATGGCCACCACTGCATCCACTGAGGTAGTCAGGCTGGGGAAAGGACAGAGGAAAATGATCAGGTGCAAATGTGATATCTATAGGTGGTGTAATATTGCACAAACAAATTCCACATACAGGGATAATTAGATCCACAGCTGGAAAAATTCCTGCAATGCATTTGGTATCACAAGTTGATTGTATCTGCTGGTGTTAAGATCTAAAGGGGGATTTTCTTTCCTGTAAAGTTCACCAAATCAATCCTTAAGTGTAAGAAGCAGGATGTGAGTTTCCTGGAGCAAATGTAACTTAAATGTTGCTTGTTTCTCAGCAGTGACCTCCATGAAAAATGTTTATCTAACTAATCTTTTATTTGACGCTGGATTGCAAAAAACATTTTGCTATCACACCCTGGTCCTTACTTTTTCTTGCATACACCTAGAAAAGTTCCAGAGTTTAAAAAGTACTTGATACATTTCCAACCACTGGTCACTCACACAGTGATCTCAGAGAGCTGTTCTTTGGTGAGGTTCAGAGGATGATTGATGGCAGTGATTCCATATTCGTCCAGGTTAGCTCCTTTGGGCAGGTTTGCACGGAGGATGGCATTGTTGGCCACGTTCATGAAAGAAACCATGGCATGCCAGCCCTTATTGTTGTACCACACCTATGGAAAGACAGTGAATGATGTACTTTGAGTGCTGCTGCTATACAATGTTGATAACATAGATGTGTCATCTTTAAACTACAGCATTTACTTTGCTTCAGGAGAAAATTACGTACAGTCAATCAAACTGTGTTATACAATGAGAAATATGGATCACGTTGATTAAGGTTACCTCTGGCTGGTGAGGCGTTTTTGAACTGACCTTGACATTGTTTTGAGTCTCCATGTACCTGAGAAACGTTCCTATGTCCCTCAGCGTTTGTTTGGAGTATTTTCCCTGCAACCGAAATTTCACGGCCACATTACAAAACGGATCACCAAATAACTATGCGATGAACAATGACAATAGTGCACACAAACATAAGCAAACACATAATGTTGAGTTTTTAAGCTATACCCCAGTAACATTGAACAGGCGTCCCAGCTGTGCTGCCACATCCTGGATGGTCTTTGGCTGCACCACTAAAACAGGAAGCTGTCCTCCCACTGATATACCTCCATACCTGGACACCACAGAGAAAACCTGGCTGACTTCTACAAAGCTTTACTGCAACGCCAGCTACTGCAGCCCACACTATTACAACCACCTGAGGCAGAGCAACATAGTTTGTAATATATTTCAAAACACAGCTCTATTTGGACATAATAACCATATCTGACAATGAAGCAGCTGAATCCAAATTTGAAATTACCTTTGTTCGTTCACCCAGTATTTGCTCTTCAAGCTGGAAAGAGATAAACATTTTAAACCTGAAACACCACAAATAGGCTCACAACTCTTTAATATGTTGTTCAACTAAAATTAAGTTTTGTGTTAAAAAAAACCCCCCACAAATGCCGACAGAGTTCTTGTGTAAACACAAAAGTTTAGATAAATGTATAGGCAGGAGATAATCTATATTAAATGGACACTATTACAGGTACAGTAACTTAAAGGGTCATTTATTTTTAAACATAGGCCCTTTTATCACATATTTTAGTGTCAAAATGACTAGTAGGTACGAAAAGTTTTGGAATCGGTGCAGTAGATGGTTTCAACCAGCAGCCGTGAACAGGCTGCAGTAGCTGCAACGTGCAATGTGCTTCTCTTTTCCACTGACTGCGACTGTTATACGAGGTGTCTGATCCCTACGAGTGACACCATTTGTTTTTAACAAGAAAGAGAAGTCTTACTCAAGGGCATTTCTCACTCTGAAATCTGCCTGAGAGGCGAGTTGTGCTCTCAGTTCAGATTCAGTTTTTGCTTTTCCGAGTTCTTCCTTTTGAATTGGGGCAAAAGATCTTATACCTGGTTCTGATTAGGCTGGGGTAGGTCTTCACCAGGTAGTCAGAGATGTTCCTGCCTGTTAGGTCCATAATAACATCTCCTGTTGACTGGATCCTCTGATACACAAAATGACACGCAGTGTACATTTAATATGAGACACACTCTGTATGCGATTTCAGTTGAATTGGAAGTGGTACCATAGGCAAAGCACAATACACAATTGCGTGTGCTGAAGGAATTCAGTAGTGTACTTGAGAAGGTAGATTTTGTGTGTGTGAGTCTCTGCCTATAGGGAACTAGCAACTTATACAAAGCCCTCGGTCAGAAATCTAGGGGTTATTTTTGATCAGGGCTTGGATTTTAAACCCCATGTAAAGAAAGTTGTTCAGTTATGTTATTATAATTTAGGAAATATATATCTTCTCCCTACATCAAATATAGTAACTCCCTATGTACAATATCTGTTATCAGTCAGGAATCAGTTCATCGCCTACAATTATTCTGTTCCTGGTTTCATCTCACTTAAGACTCATTTACACAAAATAGCGTACTGTGATGCATATTATAGTGACCCAACTACCTACCTGTGGAGGTGGCAGGCCTCCAGCTCCGTCTGAACACACAGGGAGCATGGTGAGCTTCCTCGGTGTGCTGCATTGACAATCTGGAGACGGTCTGAGGGAGTTCCATTCAGGGCCAGCCAGCATATCTATCAGGACAGGGTTAACCAGGGGCATCTCCCACTCCGTGGTGATGTTGTTACATGGGAATTCTCTACCGGCGGGAGAAATTGACCCATGTGGTCAAACAAAAACAGCACAGAGGACAGTCTAGAAAAAAATGATCTAAACCTGTGAAGGCGACTCACTCCAGTGGTTCATCAACCATGCAGCGAGTCCCAAAGCCAGGCTTGTTCAACAACACTTCACCAAAGTATCTCATCTGTGGATCCATAGGGCGCTCATTACTGCAATGGACAAAATCAAAATATTTATTTAGGAATATTTTAGCTATTTCAGCTATATTCAATTAGTATATTCAAGTCCCAATGCCCACCTGAAGAAGGTGTACTGTCTCCCATACACCCAGGGACTAAGAGTCATACTTGGATACTCGCCAAAAGGTGGAACGATCAGAGTGAATGTCAATGCCAGGAAAACAAAGCTGGCTGGCAGCACAATCTGCCAAAGACGGAGACATTAAGTGCAATTTCAAAAACAGACAATATTATATAACATTCAGAAAAGAATTTGCACCCTAATAAGTCTTGGAAATTCAAGTCAATTCAGCCAGCCAAACTATTTAACAATAAAGTAAAATAGAACCATATAACTGAGATGAGGACCTCTGCTGATCCAATGTAGACAGCATAGTTTTCTATTTAGATCCTGTAGAAGATACCTTATACTGTAGCACCACTGAAAAAATAAATGCTACTAAAGTTGCTGACAGTGCGGCATTAGATTATGGTTTGATAAATCATAGAAAGCTTACCTGGGCAAAGAAGTCTTTGTAGGAGCGTGTCGCATGATGCAACCTCTTGATCAACAGACCGAAGAACTGTTTGATAATCAGACACAGGCCTCTGACCTGGTAGGATCCCCTTCCTGCACTGCCTTCTGAGACATCACATGGGCCCTGACCATTGGAGTGCAAAGCACCATCTGTCTCTGGAATATAAAGCTCAAGTTGCACAGTCTGATTTGCACATGCAGTGAACGCTAGATTAAAGAGGCCAGCCAGCAAGCCAAGCATGTTTAGTCTGTGAACCGTGATCAAAAAGCATTTACCAGCAACGCTCTGCTAGCCTTGGGGATGTAGTTCATCATCTCAACATGGGTTAGGGTTAGAGTTAGTGTGCCAGTACAAGCTCTGGATCAAATATATATTTATGATGAATACGTGATGATGTCACATGTTGAAATGCCCAAGTCGAAGCTCTCTGCATTACAAGGTCATTGCCAGGAAAAAACATTTGCTTAAACATGTGTTCAGGAATGAATTAAAGAATGTTTAAAAGAGAAGTCTGACACTGGGGAAATTCCCAGAGTTAGATGGGAAGATAGATACCACTCTTATGTTTGTACAGTAATCAAGCTATCACCAGCACCCAGTTAGCTTAGCTTAGTACAAAGACTGGAAACAGGAGAAAACAGCTAGCCTGGCGCGGTACAAAGGTCATCAAAAAAAAAAAAGAGCCGGAAGCCCTAAAGCTCACTAATTTTGTTATATCTCGCAGGGCCTAGTTGTGGTTTTACAGGGGTTTCTCTAGCAAAGCATTTCTTGGCCAGAAACAGTAACTTCCTGGAGTTTTGTTGTCCACTTGAGGTGACAAACAACATGTTAATTAGTTAGTGAGCTTTAAAGTGTTGGTAGACAGATTTTGTTCCCTTTGGACAGAGCCAGTCTAGCTGTTAATCTTGGGACTTGACAGGAAAGTACTGTTTCACTGTTTCAGCCAGCAGCAGGTAGCTAACCAGCTGCTGGCTGTAGCTGCATATTTACAGAATGGTGAGTTATATTGATCTTCTCATCTAACTCAGCAAGAATGCAAGGGCATTTCCCAAAATGTCGAGCTATTCTGTTAATTTCTCAGTTGACCTTCACATATTCTTTTTATTCAACAATATTTATTCAAAACAACATATTATGTCCAGAGCTGTAAAGCTGAAAGCCAATGTCACCTTTTTGTAGTTCCATATCAACAGCCACTCTGTTGAATCCACAGAGGCTAGTTCGAGAGATCTGTTGCAATGATTTCTTGTCTGAGAGTGTTAGAGAATGGGATATAAAGGATATAATTTACATGACGGGTAGATGGAGAAAAGAGGCCTACAAGAAACTACAACTACACATTTAGACACAACAAATCAATAGGATGAGAAAAAGAAATCAAGCGATGGGGCTTCAAAAACTCTGTGCTGTTTTTCTTTTTTTACCTTGTATACATTTCCTGTTGGTTGCATTCCCATCAGCAGTGACCTTTAGGAATATCTACAAGGAAATAGCTTATTTTATTTTCAGGACCCAAGATTAACAGATGCTCTTGATTGCAAAACCTTATGAAAAAGAGTCTAACCACTGTGAAGGTGAACGTCAGGCAGTGACTGTATGACAGATTGCCTCAATAAAACGCACATTCCTTTCTTGTGTACTTGCGATCAAATTGCTGTTTAGCATTGAAAATGAAAATATCACTTCTATTAAGGGGGCAGTCATTTGTCAGTTTGATCTATTGTCTAATATTTTTAAGTCTTTGGACCACAATGTAAATTTATGAAATTACTTTTTTGATTTTCTAATAGATCCCAACCTCATGTAGTTGGTAAATACAAGCAGTCCAATTGTTACTAGAACTGGTACCATTTCTTTTTTTTATTATTTCCACACACCTCCTCCAGCGATGCATCGGACACACCAAAGCTGCTGAGGCCGATGTCAACTAGGGTCTCCTCCAGCTCCCTGAACAGGCTAGCATAAGCCCTGGGCTGGAAGTTACGGTTGGGCAGCAGATAGGTCAGCTCCTGACCAATGGCCTCGATGAGACGAGCCTCCGGCACGTGATGATGGACCAGGGCTGTGATGCTTTCCATATTACCTGGAAAAGAGTGGTAGATGATGATTCAGCCTTATTTCAAACTTCCACCTCTGCTTTGTTTGTTTAATTTAATATATTTTTACCCGCCCTTTACCTATCTTTTACTCGTATATCTGACAACTGAGACATGGCATGTTAAATGGAAATGTACTGTAAGAAAAAAACACAAACAAGAGGGTGTGCAAAACCACAGCAGGGTAAACATATAATAAAACATTATTTTATAGCATACGTTAGGGCAAAAATGCATATTCAATTGACCTTTAATAGTTTTAAAGAGGGCCTACAGTAGTACACTGAGAACAGCAAGTACAGGGTTTTTCTACGTGTCTTGGCTGCAGGTACAAAAACTAGACTGGCTACAATCCAGGGCAGAAGTGCTATTCATCAATAGGACAAATCCATTATGATCCATTGCATTATCAATTTAGAAGCTGAATAGACTAAAACAGGTTAAAAGAGACTGACAATGCACTTGGGAAAACAGAAACTCACCAGACAATAGTAGAAGTAATGGTAACCTTACCATCCATTTGTCTGTCTGGGGTCTGGCTCTCCTCCTGGTTCACTTTAAACTTTGAACACTTTGAACATTCACAGGAGCAATCTTCTGTACAGTCACAGCTGGCCTGCAGGACAAAATGTTATCAGAAACCACATATTATATCTCCTTACCTTATATCTCTCCTGCAAGCATTTTCCCCCTCCCCTTATTCTCACAGGGATTCATTTACATAGAAATCAGAGAGGGAATCATAAAGGTGAAAACATTGTATTAGTCTGTCTGATGTTAAATATCTGTAAATGTACAACTTGGATTAATCCACAACAGGAAAGTCTCTTACGTGAGAGACTTTCCTGTTGACTTAACAGCCTTCAGCTGAACAGTAATAAGGACTGCTACAAGAAGTCATTCCTGCCCTCTGCAATTAAAATATACAATGACTCCCCTCTGGGCCGGGAGAGGATACCCATTTCTTCTGAATGACAATGTACATTCTACACTCTGTTTCACAGTTGCAGTCTGAGATATATCTTTAAGCCTTTTTACTTGTACTAATGTATATATAGTAGTTTGAATAAATATAATTGTGATTGTATTAATTTTATGAATGCATTATCTATCAGTTAGCTTTTTTTAACTTTTAATGCTACCACTATGTTCCATTGGAAGCCTAAAGCACACAAATATACACAAGGCTCCATTTTCACAAGTTCCCACCTTTGGAGTGTCGTGTTTCATTCGTCGCACAAGAGTGAGGTAGAAGCCAGCACCAAAACAGTTCTTCAGGAAGATGGGGGAGCCACAGCAGTAGAGGCGGCCCTGAGAGATGATGGCCACCCTGTCACTCAGCAGGTCGGCCTCGTCCATGTGATGGGTGGACATGATCACTGTGCGCCCTGCAACATGGGACAGTGACGGAAAATGAAAAGGGGATAAATAGAGAGAAATGAAAGAAGGACGGATGTTTGAGGAATCTGCTGTTGGCATTTTTCTGAAGTTCAGTAGGCTTAAGAAGATATGACATGCTGTAATTATGATAGTTAAAATGGAAGCATCTGTCATTTGCTGTTTGAAGACAGAAGGAAAGAGTCCATTATTGTATACATTGTAGTATTATTGTATACAACTGTTTAGGAACCCAGTTTTTTCAGATTTTGTGGAAGAACTGTCAAGACCTGTTGTCTATAGTAGCATCAGATGAGGATTACAATTAGAGGAAAATCTAAGCGTGTAAAGGTTTGTTATGGTCTATTGATATTGGAAAATACTTTTAAGTTTTAATCTGTCTGATTGACTAATGCAGAAAACCTCCACCATAGGGCTCTGTACCCTCTTCTAGCCAGCAGGGGTCAGTGTTACCTGCACGGTATTTGAGAAGCAGGTCCCAAATGGAGCGTCTGGAGTATGGGTCCACCCCTGAAGTGGGCTCATCCAGGATCACCACCTTAGCCCCACCAACAAACGCCAAGGCAACAGATAGCTTCCTCTGCATGCCCCCTGGATTAGAACATCATTAAGTAGTGACAGAGTACATTTGTGCAAGTCTGTGTGTGTGTGGTTTGCATTGGTAGTGACTAGTGAACATTAATGCATACACCTGCATACTGAGTGTGGTTCATCTATTGCAAAAAAAAAGACAGACCTGAGAGGTTCTGGGTCAGTTCATCCCTCTTGTGGGGAAGACCCAGATCCTGCAGCATGTTCTCCACCTCCTCCTCGGCCTCCGCTATTGGACGGCCTTTTAACAGCGAGTAGAAGAGGATATGCTCCGCTACAGTCATACTGATAGAAAACAAGAAAAAGAGGGGGGAAGCAATAATCCACTTGCACCTATTACATTTTACACACTATTATGTTTTGTTTTTAATCACACTGTATGGGGGTTACTATTGTGGTGCAATGTAAAATGCCCCTGTTTGAATCCTAAATTCTACATCTGAGGAGAGTTACATACTACTGAAAAAGGATGTTGTGTTGAGGGCACATTCCCAGAGAGAGTCGGATGGTGTCCATGTCTGTGCGAATGTCTTTGCCATAGATGGTGGCTGTCCCTGAGGAAGGAGGGAACATACCAGTCAAAATGGACCTGGGAGAAAGAAAGAAAGAGAAATAAGTAAAGTGGAACATGATGTCCCCAAGCTACATATTGACACTGCAAAAGTCAATAGCAGAGACTATTTTCTATATGCGAAGCACTTGGCACATGGGTGAGCTTGCATGTATAGCATCTGTGTGACGTACATGGTGGTGGTCTTCCCAGCCCCATTGTGGCCCAGAAAGGCTGTAATCTGGCTCTCATAAAAGCTGATGCTAAGGCCATCCACAGCCGGTCTGGAGCTACCGCCAAACACCTTGACCAGGTCCTGGATACAAACTCCCTTCACCAGGTCAGCTGGCTCTGCCTCAAAGAACGGCTGACCTGCATACAGCAAAGACAACCACATGTATGTTACTAATTTGTCTGAACTAGGAGTGAATATGCCTCTGGCCTGTTTGAGTAGTTAAAAAGCAAAATGAAATCTACCACAGTGGGCGTGTCTTTCAAGTAAACAAAGCAACAATAATAAAAAGTTCAACCAAATTACATAAAAATGACAATCAAACGTCATGTCCCTATCTCAGAAACAGAGGTGTAATTTTATTTCTGACATGTGTGTGAAAGAAGCAAGACACATATGAGATCAGGGGATTGGAATGCCATACAGTGTAAAAAAACAGTTTCTATCACTTATTAACTGAGCATGAAACTGAGATGCTAGCAATATGTGTGTTCACATATGCCAGCAAGTGCAAACATACACAGGGACGCTGAGTTCCCACACAGTGACTTTGATTGGCAGAGAGGGAAATGGAGTGCAAATAGAGAGATGACCTCAGCCCTGAATGGCAGTGTATAGAGAAATATTACATTATCTTAATTAATTACTTATGTAATGAATTATATATTATATTATATTATATAATCAAATGCAGTCATAATGTATAATAACATATCATGATACTGTAGAACTATTATACCTCTCTTCCAGGAAGTTACAACGTAAACGTGTTTTGGCTGTAAAGTTAACAAACTGCACCTCTCTGTAGAAAAAAACAGCTCTGTACATCCTCAATTTGATGAAAGAGTTGTACTGAAGCTTTTTTAAATAGAAAACAACAAGCAATTTGTAATTATTATACCGTCTTTCTCCTGGTTCTCCTCTGCCTCAGCCTGGTTCAGCTTCTCCAGCCTCTCCCGCTGACCCTGGTGTTCACATGAGGCTGTGTCCTCCAGAGTCTTTGGTTTCTTCTCATCTTTCTCCTGATCTTGGTCTTCCTCCCCCTCCTCTTTTTGTTGCTCTCCTTGCTCTTTGTTTGCCAGGTTGTCAAAGGCTTTTTTATCCAACTTCTGTCTGTTGCCGCCTTTTGTGGAAAAAAGAATGGATTTTAAAACTGACACATGTGACTGGACAACAAGCTTTTAACAATTTAGGTCATCTTTATTTTAGAAATAATTAGACATATGAACAGGAAATATGCTAAGTAAGAAAGCTTACCTGAAGCTGGAGCCACACTGTTGAGCCAATAACAGGGCAGGAATGGGAAGTAAAATGGTCGACCAATTCCATACTGTCCTGTGACGAAAAGCAAAAAAATATAAAACAGTTACAGTAAATACGGAAATAAATCAAAATAGTATTTGTTTTTACAGCAGAAGTTGTCTCTCCAATACACTGACCAGGGAAGACATTGTCCAGGTACCAGGCCAGCACACCGTACAGTATAGTGTCCAGGCCCATCATGCAGATGGAGGTGAGGAAGGAGAACTCATCTCCCTCCAGGGGGCTGGTCTGGATGTTGTCCCACTGCAGACCCAGGCCCTGCTCTTCGTATCGCGACAGGTACTCTGTGCCAAAGCCAAAAGCCACTTGGGACAGTAGACTCTGAGGGTAGAGGTAATGATAAAATCATCTTTGTTATACATTTAAAGCCTGTCCTTTAACAATCTATTGTCCAAAATGTAGTCAGTGTTTTAACTACATTTCCTCACTATATTTCCCTAAATATTAGTGTGCTTATTAAGTTATTGTAAGCATTATAATTTGAGAAATGCTATGCCCATAAAGTTAGTAAAACAGACTGTGTGACTCCTCAGTTACTTTTAGTCCTGAGTTTAGTTAAGCAAAGTTTTAATGCTTCAGTTTCTTGCGATCTGATGGGTCTGTAATACACTTAAGGAATAACAACTAGCTGTGTTTTAAATATGGTTGATAAAATATCAAATTCAGTTCCTATATCTGATAATGTACTTGAGAAAAGACAAGTGTTGAAGATTCTAAGCAGGTAAATCCTGTGCTGTAGTTAAACATGTAATACCTCTACTCTACATTAGCATGTTTTTTCAATTGAAGCACGCTCCCCTGTTAGAGAGAGATGCTGAAAAGTGACACCCACCACTAGGATCTTCATGTCCTTGGTGATGCGCTCTTGCCAGGCGAAGCAGAAGATGTGTGGGAGGTAAAGGGTGAAGTAAACAATGCCACAGCATGCTGCTGCCAGGTTGGCCTGGTTGAAGAAGACGCTGAGGAGGAAGCATTGCATGATGGTAGCCATGGTAAAGGTGAGCAAAAAGAGGAAGAGGATGACGGCGTTGCTGTAGTTCAGTACCCTTCCTCCCTATAGGTCAAAGACAGAGAGGAAGATTTGATTGCTTTGGAGCAAGTTGCAATGGATACACTGAACTCCCTAGTTTCTTAAACGTTGATTTTACCTATTAAATCTCCCTTAAATAGCTTTAAACTTAGAAAAGACTTTTCCCCACACTGTATGACATTGTAACATATACGGTGTATTTTGTAGCTGCATTATTTATACATAATGATAGAAGTGAATGAAATATTCAAGTACAGGACACAGCGTTTTCAGAATAATCTGCAGTGTCTACATGTCTTTTGTATCATCAATTGAAAAATTAAATAGCCTGTTAAAAATAAATACCACACTGGTGACATGCAATATAGACATTGTTTGGGTAATCTTGGTATGAAACATTGCTTTACACAAATCCTCCATTAGAGGTCACAACAGTCTATTTTTCAGTAACAGGTCAGATGAGCCACTGGCTGTCCACAAGAGATGACTTGTGTAAGAGTTCATCATTGATCAATCCACTCCTCCAAAGTGAGTGACATAACTCCCATGATGTCAGGGTTTATACAGTTGTTTCATTAATGATTAATGTATGAAGTATGCAATCGGCGAACCAATGTTATCAGTTAATTATCTCAAGGATTTGGTAATAATTCACAGTGATATCTTGACATTTATATCCAGAGATATTAACACGATCAGAGACACACTGGATTAATCATTAAAAACATTCACATGTAGATTAGCTATTTCTGGATTGTAGTACATTTAATAATCAGGTTGACTAAATGCCAATTAAGAGAAAAACATTAAGGTAATCAGAAAAGTGCTGGAACTTAGTAGAGGAAAGCCTACATGCACCCGAGTTGCTCCATTCATATAATGTATACTTTGCAATGTCAATGTGGGAACACATCAAACAGCTGTGTTCTGCACGAACAAATGTTTGCATGAGACAAATTAGACAACACAGAAACAAGGACCTTTAGAAATCCTTGAATCCTTTCTCACCATGATGATGGCCGTGAGGAGAGCGGTGCTAGTGCCCATCATGAGGAAGCTGTCAATAAACCAGGTGGACCAGATGACACCGCTGGTGACACCCATGGCCTTCAGTGTCTCCTTCAGGCGGAGTTCCTTCTCCAGGACAATACTCTTGACTATCATGGACACAGAGTAGACCCAGGCTAGTACCATGAAGATGGGGAAACAGCGGTTCAGTGTCAGCATGAAGCTGGACAGAGGAGGGGAAGGAGAAAGGGGGATGGAGAGAAGGAGGAGAAGGACACAGTTGCTGAAAAAGGGGACCAAAATTGTGTGACACTCCCAATCTATCAGGTTTACTACCAAAAAAAAGTAGTTAACTACGTGGGCAAGGCAACTTTATTCATACAGCACAATTCATACATGAGGCAGACTTCGTAAAAGAAAGTCAACAATGAATTCTGCTATGGCTGTTAAATGTGACTGAGCCTTCTTTAATTTTACTAAATTATCGTGTTTTTCACTCACAGATCATCCACATAACAAGGGTAGGGCATCTGCTGTAGGTAAACACCCAGTGGCCACTCCTTTCCTGTCTGACTTTTGATGATCCCGTGTTCTATTATGTCCTGGAGGTAAGCAAAGCCACCCCAAACATAGCGGAGGTCATCCATAGGATCGGCTCTGGGGCCAGGGTCCCAATACCTGAGCAAAAGACACATATTTAGTCTCTAAATGTAGTTAAGTAGTACAAATCATCATTGTACTAAAACCATAATTTTGTTTCTAACCTGTCTTTGACCTTATTGGTGCGTTCAACTGCATCAATATCCATACGGATCTTGAACTTTACATGCGGCGGGACCTTGGTGGTCCAAGGGTACATATTTACGAAGACAAGGCCCGCCCAGAACTTGCTGTCCTCCAACAGGCCCAAGGCCCGATGAGTGATGGCGTCCTCATCAGGATGAGCCGTAAACTTATCCAGGATTACACACTGGGTGAGGGAGAATGAACGACAGAGAGACAGCAACATAAATGGACAAAAGGAACCCCTGCATATAAGCAGAGCACCAGCAGAACTGCATTGTAAAACTGCATTTAAAAATCTACAGTATTAAATGTAAACTGATATGATTGTTGTAAATGAATGTTTGTACAAAATTTCAGGGCAATCCGTTTCATAGTTTGAGATATTTCAGTCCGGACTGACTGGCGTTGCCATCCTTAAAAAGGTGAAAAGCCCAGAGTTGCATGTGTTGGCTTGAGTCACTATAATCCACACTTTGCACCCACAATTGCAGTGACACTCCAGCAGTGGTTGTCTCTTCTGTGCAAAGCGTGTCTGACATTGCCATTCACTGTAGGCTAATGCAAATAGGGAAGGCCATGATCCAAAAGGAAACACTCCAAAACAACAATTTACCCCTGAGATCCCAAGCACAGACCCCCCCCCCCTCCCATCACCCCAACTCAAAACACATACACACGATTAGCAGTTCAAACACAGACATGCATCCAAAATACACACCTATATGCATTTACAGACACAATGTACACATGCCAAATAAATGATTCAAACCTCAAAGCTGTCATTTGCATTCGCCTACCGACACTGCAGCCCCACTGTGTGCTGTGATACGCGTGCATGCCACCAACGTGCAGCCAAGCAGCCATCAAGCCCACGGTCATTGTTGTGGCTTTATAAAGGACGGTGGATGGAGTGACAGCTGTATCTAATCAGCCTCAATCGTTCCCAATCTCCCAGTCACAGTCAAGTGCTGTAAGCTTCAACTTGGACAAAAACAAAGAGCACCAACCATCCACCCAGCAATGCCCCCAGGTGGCCCCCTTGTCACCCCCCAGTGCGATAGGCCTCTCATCCCGATTAGCCTCCGCAGGGAAAGGGGTGATTTTAACTTTGTTTCAAATGCGTTGGTCCACTAAATGTGGAGGGCCCTCACAAGAGAAGGTTTGTGATGTTTTCTTTTTTTTTACCCTCCACTCAATCAGCAGCAAACAAAAGAGACTTGACAGCTAGTTTGTTGCTCTGGCTCTCGCCCACCTGGGTAGATTTCAGTGTCTCTGGACGGGGGGACAAATTGCAGAGCCCAAAGACAGCTTATCTAAATGCTCACATCATGTCAAGAATGGTAGTGACCACATAGTGGTTTGGCAACCAAGGTATTGGAATCAACAATTGACCAGACTTGTGCTTAATTGGATTATACCATGAATGGGCCTGTCCTAGATCTCAGGTGAGGTGAAATGTGGAAAAACAGTCTACATTCTTAGTAACAGAGTCCAGTGGGAGAGAAGGTGAGAAATTTAGCAAAAACAACCCTAACATCTCATGTTCATCTGGAAATGTGGAGCTCCCTTTGACTAGTCAGTATGATTACGCACGCTGATACACATTTCACACACAAAATCCAGTCAGTGGTATTTGGGAGGCAAGGAATTTTGCTTTCAACAAGATGAAGAACATGCCAAAAGGATAGATGTCTTTCAGAAACGCCCACTCACATCACCATATTGGTTAAGCATCCGAATGACCCGGTCAGTGAGGTTGAAGACGTCTCGCCAGTCGAAATCCGGCACGTTGGGTAGACGGTCCTCTGGTGGGCCATTGTGCAGGAAGTTGAGGATGTGTTTGGATGAGAACGGCGCCTCCTCTAGACTCCTGTCAATGAAATCCATCACGGATGGATTGCGGATGGTATCCTGAAACAAAAGGACAAGGGGAATAAGCTTTATTTATCCTGTTTCTTTTTCCATTATGAGCGAGAGCTTTTTTTCCTAAGGAAGATGTTACTGAGACACCAGTAGGAACACAATAAACATTTCACACAGGAAAAAGGAAAGATAAAGCAATACATATGCAGCATCAACTTAATCCAAGCAATAACAATGTTATTTGATTTGTCTTTCACAAAAAGTCTCAAGGAAGAAAGGGAGTCAAGAGAAGGACAACCACTGAAAAGTAATAAAAGAGAAACCAAGTAAATGTGACAAAATAAGGAGGATTAGGATGTAAGAAGTAAGCAAACAATGACAAACAATAAAGTAGATAGGCAGTTATAGTGAGGCAGAAAAGGGAAAAGAAGAGGGAAAGATAGACACGTAAAGAGATGGTTGGATGGAAAAAGGAAAGAGACGGGATATTTTGGGAAGATATGGTTCTATATTCAAGCAGGAAACTCCTTAGGTCTCAGCAAAAATTACCCATGAGGAAAGGATCAGGATAAATAACAACAACATCATTAATCACCTCATTTCAAAGGAATGATGTTTGGCATTGGATGTCAGCCGAATGGCAACACAAAGGTGGATCTGCTCTATTAGGCACAGAAGGGCAGGTATGTGAATGTAATATTAAACCAACTTTTGGTTGAAAGTCATTTAAATGCAGTGATCTTTGATGATTTCTTGTATTTTCTTTACTGATTCTTCCGATATTGTTGTGTTAAAGTTTCTACCACATGATTTGATAAACCATCATTTCCTGCCCCCCATTCTGTCTCTGATTGCCAAACCCCAACCCCGCTGAAACTCTAATCTTAATCAACCTAAAAAAGGAGGCTTGTCAAATATCTGGTGCGGGATAAAAATAGCGCTGTTGTCCTACCCGGATCATCTTGACTTGGACTCCATCTTGAAAAAAAGCCCAGATCTGAGGAGCCACTTCCTCCCAGGCCTTCCCCATCGTCCTCAGCCTTTCCAGCTCCTCAAATGTAGTGTTTGCCTTCAGGACAGACGGAAATGTGTGTTTGCATGTGTTGGTATATCAAGATAGGAAGGACAGGAAATTATCATCAAAAATAAACATACACACAACTATTGTCACAAATGTCCATATCTGGATGCACAACATTCAGAAATATATGCAAATACAAACATTTTGCATACATGCATAGAAGAAAGTAGCATGTTGGGAACACCCAACACGTGTATATGTGTACACAACATTCAGAAGCTCAAATACACACATTGTCTCAGTTCTGCTAATCTCCTGCTACATACCATTCCCACATTAAACTCTCTGTGAAAACAGGCTTTGCAAAGACAACACACACATTCTCACACAAAGAATTCCCGCGGGCCTGTTCAGATAACCAGCAACTGTGCAACAAATGCACTCTGTGCCAAATCGTCAAATATTTACTGCACGCTTATCGTTAAAACCCTGGATGTGTGTGGGTACAGTGCTTTGTGTGACAAATACCAAAGGCTGACTATTCCAGTATTCAGTCATGGGCAGTGGGGGATGAAAGCGCTCAAGAGTACACCCAATTAAACGCCTTCCTCTTGTGTGCGTCTGATTTTGGGTGACAATGGGGACAATGGAGCCGGGGTGACAATGGAGGCCTTTGGTGACAACTGGCCGAATGCATTCAGCCTGCCCAGTGAATCCCAGTCAGGTTCCCACAAGTGAGTGCTTCCTCATTCCCTGAGGCAGTTTAAAACAGCAGCCAAAAGCAGTAGGAGGAATGGGGGATTCCTTAAGGTGATATCTTCAAGGGGGCAGTCAAGGACTCTTGTAGTTGGTAAAGATGTGGAGTATTTTGTATGTATGCCTAACTTAGCATATACCTACCTATGTTGAAACAAAGTGAGCACACATTTAGTTATCTTTAAACTCAATCAAACACTTCTTGTGGTGTCCTGTTATCTACCTTTGCCTTTATGCATGAGGGTAACAAACAAGTCAGGTAGTTTGCTAAAAGGTTCTGCACCATCGCAGATACGGCGCCTATCAGCATGCTTGACTTCTGATTGTAAAACACCTGAATAAATGCCTTTTACATAACCAAGAAGTGCTGTTACAGTCATCATTGTGGTGAAGCTAAGGGTAGTCTGTAAATAAATATAAGGCAAATGTAGTGTCATAAATGCATAATCTGAGATCAAATCTATTTGTGAAAGCCAATAACTAAAATGTTGGATAACAGAATATAAAAAATGGTTTAAAGATTCACATTTTAAATTAAATCAATGAGGGCTCAGTATTAAGTATTTAGCTGTAAAGTTTGCCCTAGTACCTCATAATTAATTGATTCTGAAAACGTCCATTTTATCAAACTGAACTGTGAAGAATAATTATGCTTTCTGCTTTTATGTAAATCTGAATAACATGTCCTCTGTGGACTTTAAGGTGATTTTGTTCCTCCGGTGTGTGTCGAGAGTAAAGAGGTAAAAGGTCAGTGATGCTGATAAAAACCTGCATTCATCATGACATAAAGCGTGACAACATATGTTTAGGTGCATGGTGCTTCCTTTGGAGTTTCTCATGAAATAAAGTGGTGCATGACAGAGTTAAGAGGAAGTAAAAAGAGGTCATGTTTTTGGTCTTGTAAAGTAATGGATTAACCCCTTAGTCATTACTTTCTCAGTGCAATTAAGATCCCAATCGGAAGGAAGAGGAAAACAAAGAGGGCATTAAAGGTCGGGAAGTATTTGTGTGTCTCTTAGTGTGTGTGAGCACACGTCTTTAAGGACAGACTGTTACTGCTTACATAACACTGAAAAAGCCATGGCGCCAGTAGACCGTGTGTTAGTCATCACAGCCGATCAGCTTGTGTTCTTACATTGCAGCCAAGCCATCCATGACTGCTGCCCCCCTGAAGGGCTTTGACCAACGCGTATCTACATCTAGATACAAAGGGCTGGACTTGACATGAGGAAAGCTGATCCCCTTTATTCACTGGCTTGCTTTCGCCAAAGAAAATCAAAGATATGGATGTCATAGACTAACAGAAAGCATTTTTGAGGTAAATTTTGACATTTTCTTTATGCATTTTTCATTATCTCCCCATATGTGTTTTTCTATAGGTGACACATTCTTGTTTGTTTGTTTAATGATGCTGCCAACTACCTAGATCTCTCACTATTTATTCAAAATAACCCCCAAAAACTAAAATGCACCATGTCTTGTCTAATACAAACTTGATATAACACTATTGTGTTCCATCAATCAGCAATAGAATAAATTATTTGAAAGCCTTTCAGTGTATGTGCAGAATCGTATTCTGAATATTATATTAATAGGGTTAAGCATTTGATTTCCACTAACTTAAATGTATAGCTACATGGTACTACACCATGCTAAATGCATCTACCATGTGGCCAATGCTGCTTACATTTCGTATGATCTGCCTGACAGCCGGCGAGTCAGGAGCGTAGAGGATCTGTCCCATCAGCATGGGCTTGACAGAGTTCCACATGATCCTGGTGACAGGGTTGGACTCCAGTTCTTTCATCATATCATTGCAGAAAGGAGCTGCAGGGAAAGGTTCTGCGTTACTTACTTGATAAATCACATTGAAAAAGCATATGGCAAATGGTGTAAGGAAAAAGGAGAAAAACTGTTTTGCAATACAAATACCAACAGCCATTCATCTTGAAGAAATGGACACAGAAAAGGTTTTAATATAATAGGATTTAGAAATGGCAGGGCGGGGGGTTGTTTGGTTTTGTTATTTCACATGGCCTAACTTTCCACCAGATCTGATTCAAAATGAACTGAAAAGCCTAAGACCTTCATACTAATAAACAGTCTACTCACTAGTGCTGTTGTCGTACGTGTAGTGGTCCTGTGCCCTGCCGCTGTTGATGCCCAGGAAGGCTTTGTAGTTATTATCCTCATACCAGTTAAAGGAAGTGACTCGGGAGAAAGCACCCTCAGTGTAGCCACATACCAGGCTGGAGGCAGCGGACATCACCTGCCTGAAGGACAGATTGTTCTGGAAGAGAGGAGTCATGACCTGGAGAAGCTCCCTGGAGCTATTCCTCTGGAACAACTGTGGAGAGATAAGAAAGGAAAAGAGAGCTTAATAAGAACAGAGAGCTATGAGCTTTTACATCACAAATAATACAGTTATTTTATGATAAAGATATATGTAACAGTAATATGAGCTTGCTTAAGCTGTGATAAGTTGACATTTTGAAGATATATGGTCACATGGTTGACACTATGCTCATTATGATATAATTATATTTTAACAGCAACAATATCTGTTTTGTTTTTTTGTATTTTTGGCTTTGTATGGTCACACAGTTTCCACCTTTGATTCAATAGGCCAGAAATGACTGAGTGGTTTCACATCACATCATCTGTCTCGAGGACAGACAGTTTATCCTCGAGACAGAGAGTCCTGCCAACAGGATGTCAGACTGTCAGCTACAATAAATCTACCATGGAAACAATCCACAACAAACAAAAGTAGTTTAACACACGCTGAATGTTTAAAGGAAAGCTAAACCAAAATTTACATGGTTAAAGTTGCACTAATACAAATAATTTAGACACTGAACCTTCTATCCTTTGCATACAACTCATCCAGTAGCGACCAAGCTAATACTAGGGAAACAATGGGTGGGAGGGTTGGGAGGGTTACTTTAAAAATGTAATCTGGTACAATTACCAATTACTTATTAGAAAATGTAATCAGTAACATAATCCAAGTGGCAGAAAATAAAAGTAATGTAACTTGGTTACTTTTAGGTACTTTTGGGATACTTCAACACTAAAATACGCAAATAAAGACAAGAGGGTCGAAGGTATTGTCTACTCATTGTATTTTTAGAGAAACATACAATTATAAAATATCCCATTCCCATGAAATCAAAGTCGATGTTTAGGCCTAAATGGGGGGTTTTTTATCCCTTGCACTAGGCCTATAAGTCATATGGCAGGGTCTGGCGAATCAATGACAAAAAAATGTTTTGAAGGCGTTGATGACATTTTAGTGTCTACAGCTGCTTTTATCTGGATCAAACAGACATAAGGTGCAAATAAACTTTATGTCCAAGGTAATAGCAAAGGTATGTCTTTGTGATACTTTAACATTTCTTTTAAGGGAATGATCACAATTCTGGCATAACAGGCAAGTGTTTTTAGTTTAAAGCCTAACCAGGCATGACATGTGATTACAGCCAATAATAGAAGCCTTGTTGCCAATGGAATATGTATTGGTAGGTCTGTCTCATTGTTTATATTTGGAAAACGGAATGTAGTCTATAATAAACGTGACTTACTGCTTAATTATATATATAATTAGAAGACATGATCTCTTTTGTAATCATCCTTATGACTTGACCATTGCTATGTACCAACCAATTAGCCTTTTTACCTGTTGAAATGCCTTTAAATGGCCAATACAACCTATGTAACGTTATTCCACTCGCCAGAAAGTATTGCAGCTGAAAGGTAGATTCTGTCTCTAAATGACTTCATTTCGTTTAGAAGTTATATTTGACAGATTATAACTCACCTAGTAATTTTTACCCCTTAAAATAGCCTACATTTAAATGGCCAAAACAATACATAAAATGCAATATTCTTGCCAGAAAAATATTGCAGCCTCTACTGAAGGGCAGTTTCTGCCTCAAAATAATGATTGGTTTCATTCAGAAGAGTTACATTTGAAAGATTTTAACCAAAATTGTCCCTCTTTTATATTTCATAATAACATTGTATTTTTTAATGACAAACTGACCACCAAACCAAAAGTCCCCAGTTTTCTTTTCAGAAATGTTGTCACCTATAGGCCTATTTATTTAGTGTGCTGCTGAAAATGAGTGTTTCTGGGGTACCACTAACTGTAGGAAAGTCTGTGATTTACAGAGTTTCCTGTTGGACAGAGGGCTTTACTTGCTGCTGCAGTAAGTCAGCTAACTGCTGCTAACTTGCTGCCATTATCTAGTTAGCCAGCAGCTATTGGTCAGAGCTTACTCTGCTCGTACGGAGCTCGAGCATCGAGTGTCTGTTCAGGTTTACACCATAGACTGTATGGTTTACACCTGTTACTCAAGCACTGGAGGTTTTCAGGCCTGGGGCGGGGGATCCGGTGGGGAATGATTGCGGAGAGCAGCGAGCGAGCGAGCGGCAACGAGCAGCCTCCAAGTTACACGACATAAAGAGGACATGACAGCATCAGGGTGACAAGAGCTGATGAGAGCAATCCCAGCAAAAGAATAAGAATGTGCATGTACTTTATGTTAGTGAGAGAAAGACAAACACAACAGATCAGTCACCACTGAAGTCTACGTTTTTCCATGTCTGGAGGTGTCACCTGTTTATGCAGCCTAGTGTTGTTTCCATTGGGATGGTCCCGATGATGTATCTGTTTTTGAAGCTAAAGAGGCCGGTTCTGGATTTAGCCTTCCTCATAGACACTAAATGATATCCCCCCTACTGTCTGTGTTTGCGTAAAAACTCAGGCAAAAGGAAACAACTGTTTCCTGCCAGCTAAAAATAGCACGCGGTGCACTTTTGAATGGAGCTAATTGGGCCATGCCATTACCTCTCTCAGTTTGTCCGAGGCGGCAGAGACGACCCGAACCCAGAAGTGAATGTCGATGCCTTTAGAGTGATTATCCAGCACAAGAGGAAGCTGGAGAGAAACAAAAAAAAAACATTTTTTAGAATGAATACTTTCAATTTTAATTGGTGCAAACATTTCATCTCCAGACTGTCAATGTGCTGTGAACTGTCAATTTTTTATAAAAAATTTCACATTTCCTATATATACACAATTTCACAGATGTTACTGTCCCCCCTCAGTGGCATCACTTTTTTTGCTTTGCAGAGCATGAAGGATAAGAGGTGATTAGGCTTGGTAACAGTCAAAATACAGTCTGGCCAGGTAGAATAAAAATTATTCAGATACAAAGTGCAAAATAAAGTTCTGTTTTGTATTTTTGTCTGACAAAATAAAAAAGTTTTTGTTTAGTACCACGAAGCAACATATTTATAAATAAACATATTGTATAAATGTAGAGGGGGGTAATTAAATATACAGAGGCAAACCTATTTAGTGGACCACGCAGAAATACCTTAAATTGCCTTCATCATTCACATGTTATGTGTTTTACTTATATCTGCTGACCACTTCTTCTCTTGAGGATCTGCTGGTTTGCCCTCCAGCCAATTCACAACACAATAGGCTAGATGTCCAGGATGCGTCACGAGGCCAAGACACAGAACTGCCAAAGGAGACATCCTTCCCTATTGCATATATAGATTCAGCCTATTAGAGAGGCGTGAGCACAGACAGACATTCCCTGTGGGACAAAAAGCTTAAACACCGAGCTTCCTCAAGAGTTTGCTTTTCAACTGTTTACAATCCAGCATCTGTGCAGATGAAACAAACAATACTTAAACACAGGCACATCCTGCAAAGCGATCTTTCTTTGAGAGATATCTTTTCCAAGCCCCCACTAACTTCACTCAGACGAGCACGTAATTTAAAAGATCGTCTCGTCTTTCCAGGCCTCCATTGTCCACTTGGATGCCATCTCACCCTGCCAAGTTTTATCAATGTGGTGACGGTATCATTGTAAACAACTGCTGCATATAGAAAGCTACTGTATTTATACACTGACCTTAATTGAACCATTTAATAAATTAATCTTGTTTTCTTTTAGGTTTCTGAGAAATTAATTAATTGTGTGTTTTATGATTGTTCTGTTTCCTAAAAAGTTTGATTGATAGTTGCTATGATGTTTTTATGATATACAGAATATCCTCCTGGTTGTGGATCTAAGGAGAGCAAAGGCACCAGTGACCCTTGTTTCCATCCAGGGGGTCTGTGTGGACATAGGTGTGGACATTGTGAAGGATTACAAATACTGAGTATACATGAGTGCTCATGGACAATAAACTGGACTGGGCCAAGAACACTCAAACCCTCTACAGGAAGGGTCAAAGCCGTCTCTACCCTCTGAGGAGGCTGAGGTCCTTCAACATCTGCAGGATGATGCTGAGGATGTTTTATGAGTCTGTGGTGGCCAGTGCTATCCTGTTTGCTGTTGCATGCTGGGGTAGCAGGCTGGGGGTAGCGGACGCTAACAGACTGATCTGCAAGGCCAGTGACGTTGTAGGGGAGCTGGACTCTCTGTTTGTGGTGGCAGAGAGGAGGATGCTGTCTAAGCTACACATCATCTTGGAAAATGTCTCCCACCCACTCCATGACGTGCTTCTCAAACACAGGAGCACTTTCAGTGCAAGACTTATTCTCACAAAATGCACCACAGAGAGCCACAGGAAGTCATTCCTGCCTGTGGCCATCAAACTTTATAACTCCTTCCTCTAAGTGTCTGACATAGTGACAGTTAGTTAGTTTTAAACTGAACATTATTATCTGTTTTGTGCAATAACATCTACTTAATTACTTAATGGGCAATACCATCTGCTGCAATTCTGCTGCTATATATTCATTATTACTGTTGACCATTACAATTCCGTTAGTTACGCAGATTCTGTACAATAACAATTCCTTTAACTATATAAATATTGTACATATCCACACTCCTTTATATGTTCTTTTATTTTATATTTTTACTCTGATATTTAGATTTCTTTATATACCACTATCTTTATTTATATTCCTTTTGCCTTTTGTGCAAGGTGTGCAGCTGTGACAGAGAATTCCCCCTCGGGAATCAATAAAGGATTTCTTATTCTGATTCTAATATCTATATATGCTGCAAAACATGGCTGCAGCTTAACAAAAGCAACACCCAGACATACAAGGAGATTGTGCGATTTGATAAAAACGTGCTAAAAAAGTCAAGTGGTAATATTCTAAGACATGTCAATGGCTGTAGTGATAATGGACAACAAGTTTAGACTGAAACCCTACAAGAAATGATGGTCGGAAAGCATTTTAGCTTTGTGCCACTATACCACATTCAGAGACAGACAGACAGACAACACACTTGGCCCAGTCACGTATGACTGTGCCGGGATGAAGATGAGGACAGCCATTGTTACTGTCTGTGTCATTTTGGCCCATGTTTACGCTCGGTGCCCTGTGGTTGCTCAAGAGAGCGGTGTCTCTTCACTAAGCTATTTACAGAGAGCTCAGCTAATGCTCATGGCTGTTTCACAAGCTGTCTGCATCCTCCCTACCTATTTGAAGCATGTTGGCAAAGATAAAGCACACTCTCAATTAAGTATCTTACAGATAAATAAAGCCCACGCTTAAATGGAGTTAGGTCTTCCAAGCAATTACTTCAACTCAGTGATGTTAGTTCATTCGTTTTGGGAGGTCATTTTGTTATGTTTGCAGTTTGAAATTTTGCCTCACGTTTGCTATATTTAGAAAAGATGACGTCACTCTGACAGTAAATCTCAGGTTAACAGTTGGAGTTTGACCTGCTCTGATATCTATGTTTCTAAGATTTGCAGAACTGATTTAGTTCTAGTAAGATTTAACCTGAACCTGCACAAAAATGCTGTATCTAATCAAACAGCAGGACTTACATATGTGTTTTTTCTGCATTGGTTTCTAAATATTTATAATGATATGATTTATATAATCATATCATTATAACCTCTTTACACATAATGCTTTGTTTACAATGCTCTGCAACATGTCAATGCAAGGTGATTCCTATTTCAGATTTTCCAGTCTTTTGGAAGTCTGTCACTTGAAAGTTATCTTTCATGTTTTACTGGTATCATTTTGACTTTTTTTTTAAACTACCAACAGCTCCTGCGGCTCCTGAATTTAAAAAAACTGAGACGCCTGCGTGAGCCTCTTAGGTTTTTATCCAGATGTGATTTGAGCACAAACTGCATAAATACAAAATACAGAGCTGAAGCTATGTGATAATGAAATAAGGGTTATCATTGAATTATGATGATTCTAAAATAGTAGGTTTACCTTAAAATGGTAGGTTTTTTAATGTATTGTTCTAGTATAATAAACATAGCTCTAAAATGTAGGGCATTCAAATATTAAGAACCTAAATAAGGTTTCAAAATATACATGGGCCATTTTTAATTTCCAAAAAGGGGTTGTGATTTATTTTCATGGGTCTGTTACATCACTTAAAAAACAAAGTCTCTTATAAATTAACTTGTCAACCAGATGAATGCAATAATCAGACACATACTGTGGTTAACACTGACACTGTTTGAGAACTATTTTGCAAATGTCATATCCTGCCAAATACTATATGCCTCATGCCAGCTTAACCTCAAGTCATTTAGCCAGCGGTTGGCGCAGCTTTCTGTGAATAGCCAGCAAAGATCTTTGCAAATAAGCTAATAAACATGGCAACATCCCAAATGGGAGTCATCCAACTGTAACTCTATACTGGTCTTCCCTATTCATAAACATTTCAATCATTAAAATGATGTTTTTATGATCTCTATACTGTCATGGCTGCGGCTCCGGCATTTCCCTGTATATCTCCAGCCATTCTCCACACTCATCAGCCTGCCCTCCTCATGCCTTCGTCAGCCCTATCCATTATTATTCATTAAACCCTTTGCTTAATTGTCTCCTTCTGTGCCTGTGTACAAGTCTGGGTCTGCCATAAACAAACCAAACATATACAGTCAGACAACAATGGATGGCTTTAAAGACTGTCACTGGTGTGAGCAGTGTTCTTTTGATTTTATACATTTCGAGGTAAAGTACAAATGGTAAACCATTAAATAAGAGGCTGTGGCGTTCAGCAATGAGCCCTGGAACATATATAGTATTTTTTAATATTTGTATATATTTTGTGCGTGTCCAGTAAATGTTGTTATGTATACCTTTGAAAAGATTTCAATGCTACAACTAAACTAACATCCTTGTTAGCCCTCTCAATCCCTGCCAACACTGACCAGCCGGAAGAGCTTGAAAAAGTCGACATTGGCATAGAATTTGTCCTCAATGATCTGCAGCCGTTGCGGGGTAAGGATGCACATGGCATTGCGGACAGCATAGAGTCCTCGGCGGCTGGGGAAGATGAGGAATCGCTCCAGCAGGGTCAGGCTGCAGGCGATGTCCTTTAAATGCAAGGCGGGAACTCCAAAGGCAAACTGGATAAAATATAAGTGGACAGGAGATGTACGTAGGTTAGGCTGGTTTCAAACAAGGACTTCAGCTTTTAGATATCACTGCATTGTGATGTCTTTTATTGAACTTCACTGGTTAACACTTTCTATTCGGTTTCCTAAATGACTATGGCTTCCAAAATCAAAGCGTTAAACACTGAATAGAAATTCCCAATGCACTCCAAATCAAGGAATACAAAGTTGAGTATGTTTTGTCTTTGTCTCCCCTTTATAATGTCATAGTGCCAGTTGTGCTTTGCTGTATTTTCTACTTGCTATCTCTTTGATTAATAGTAAATTTTAAGAGGAAACTCCACATAGCCCATAAGTGTAAGTATGTGAGTGTTTTTGCCTGTCAGGATGTTGGCCTGTCTAGCTTGTACCCTCTTGCACAATGCATACGGGAATAGGCTGGAGCCTCGAGAATGAAAGAGACTCTAGGTGATTGCCGAATTTGTGAAATGTAGATCTGACGAAAGTATTTATTGTAAAACCTGCATCAGTAGAAATGTGAACACCCACTCGTCCATCTTTCCGCCACTTCAGGAATTCAGAGTTGATGACTCATTTGTTGTTCCCATTACTGTCAAGCATTACATGAATTAAATGTGTCCATCATTCCTGAAGTCAATTTCTCAAACGCAAAACTGGAGTCGATAATAGAGTCTTGTAGAACACTTATGAGTCCTTAACACGAGAACTGTTGTTAACATCTACAGTGTGGTGTATAAGACAAAATGTTGGGTCAAGCCTGGCAGAAGGTGTCAGCCTTTTCAGCAATGTCTAAAAGGTAATGTGGAATAAATGCCACACATTGTATAATTCACTTTTCAACCCTATCGTGTGTGCATGCGTGTGCATTTTTGTGTGTCTGTGTACCTGTTCAGGCCTGATTTGGGCATTGACAAGCTGATCTACGACAGACTCTGTCAGAGGAATGTCTCTCAGTAGGAATGATGTCAGAGTCTCATCATCCTTTAGGATTGTCTCCACCTTTACTCCTCGACCTGCACAGAGAGACAGAGGCGGTTCATGTGAAGGACAATGGCACTTGAATGATGTGGATGACAGTTCCAGGTAGAACAACAGGGGACCACCACAGTAACCAGAATGAGAATTTACTTGTTTTATATGCACCAGTAAAGCATACCCTATTGTCTTTCATTGTACATTCATATACTACCTAACAACGCACATTAATTTTGCATCAGGCTGTGGATATTAGATTTGAAAAAATCTCTCGACACATATTTTGGGCAAGTCGCGACACATCTATTGTGTTGACAGGATAGGGACATAGGGTGAAGACATTCCACCTGTGCACTGCCTCATTATTTCCTTTGACCTGTCTGTGCATGAATAAAGTTTGTTCTGCCAAGTACATAAGCTGTTTTGGCCTGCATCCAGGTAAAGGCGTTCTCATGTATACACAGTAAACCAAGTGTCATTACCTCAGTGTTTGTTTTTATGTTCAGACAGACCCGCATGTCAACAGAGATGGGTCTCCGACCTTAAAAACTACTTGCAGGCAGTAGGTGATGCAAGCATGGAAAGCAGTTGGTATGCTGGGGCAAGCAGAATAAATGAGATCTGGCCAGATTATGTGGGTCGCTTAAATGAATAGAAAAGGTTGTGGACATGAATGATTGGACATTAAATACAACAAGAGATTATAAATTACTTTTGTGTTTGCCTAAACTACCGCAATGCTTAATTTGTGGTGGAGTTAGATGTAAAGATTGGTACCAGTGTCGTATCTGTGCATTTAATATAAGGCTACAGCAAGCAGCTGGTTAGCTAGGTTTAGCCTATGACTGGAAATGGGGGGAAAGAGCTAGCCTAGCCAGCTATTTCCAAAAAATGTCAAACAATTCCTTTAAGAATACCCAAGGGGCCATCACTGGGCATTAGACAGCAGGCCATTCTTTGAGGTTATGTAATCATGGAGAATATAATCCTTGACCCATGGACACAGGTGCCTGCACAAATTAATCCAGTGGTTCTCAAGGTTTTTTTTCAGATTCAGATTCCTTTATTGTCATTGCACAGAGTATACTTCACACTCACTTCAAGAACCAAAAAAAGTTCCCCTGTCCCCCTACCTCAGCAATAGTGGATTTCATTTTTATCAGTCATTAACAATTCAGGCGATTGAAATAAACAAATGATTCAGGTTAGAACAATAGCCTTGCCAGAAGCAGAGCACTTTTGTTTCTCTAAAACACCACAAGAATCATAGTCTTGCAACTTCAGGTCTGCTCAACAATCCACCCCCACCCCCTGAACTACCCCCACTGAATTGGCTGTACACTCCCCTGTGTTTGAGAACTGCTGCATTAAAGGGACATGTCCACACGCACATGTGTACACATACTTATAATCACATGAAATGCACACATAGCATGAAAAGCACACATACTTATAATCACATGCAATGCACACATCCACTCAAACAATTGACATTTTCTGTTTGATATGACCTGTTATGATGAGTCAGTTTCAACAATTACATAACTTGGTTCTCAACGTAATTCAAGTTTCTTTCCCAGGGCTCATGGGAACTTGTGTGGATCCATCTCTGTTCACTCTGTTAGTCCATCTACATATTTCTCCATGAGAATGGCAGCGTAGAGAGCAACTAGACATAATCCTTCACAGGCTGGAATGCACTCAGCCTCATTCCAACAAAGGTTTATTTGACCACAGGGAAGCATGCTGTATATACAGTGTAAATTTACATGAAATGTATATGTTGATGTGAACAGAGAATTGATTGCATGGTGAATCTTTAAATGGTATCAGTGTTTCTATGTGTTCTCATAGAGAGTGGAGCGTGTGAATTGCTTTCCCACCAAATAAACAACACACTTGTGGTAAAAATAAGCAGATTATGTTACGGGCCTTTCTTAATCCCATGTGTTGTAATCCTGTTATGCTGTACAGGTACACAGACAGACTGATTGGGAAAGGTGTGAGTTTTGATCAGATGATGGATCCAAGTTTTTAAAAATCAACTTATTTTCATTATCCCTCTCAATTAGCACCAAAATCCCCTATGTTATAATACATAAGATGATATTTATATTTTACAAAATACAACAGAAAAACAATTTAGGAGGAGAAAAGGTGTGAGTAACCAAACTCTTTGAAAGTTATTCCAGGAGCACAACTCTAAGAATTGCTTACAATGCAGTCATGCTGTAAATCAACTAACCACAATTAACTGACTGACCTTGGGTTTGCCTCTACAGACATTTATGCCTCTGCAGTATGTGGATGAAGGCCAGAGCACTGACCTGAGACCTGTTCAGGATGGGTGCGCAGGGTGTCCATGAAGTTACTCATGGCATTAAGTTCCCCCCAGAAGCGACCAAGCTGCAGAAACTCTGGGTCACTAAAAAGAAGCTCCTGGGCATCCGAGTAGAACCGAGCCAATCTGAGGTCAACAACAAACCACACACATTTAGTCATGCTTCACTACAGATTACAACAGCAAATACACAAACTTTTAAACATAGTCTCTTTGACTCCATTACATAATTCTGCTATCTCATTTCAGATCAAATGTCCGTAAGAATTCAAAACTTCTTAAAATAATCTCCCTCTACCAGCCCAGGGTGATGCTTACATAGAGTTGTTGTAGTTGGACACCAGGCCAGGAGATTCACCACGGGTGGGGTATTGAAAACAGGGGTTGTTGGCATTACAGAAGATTCCCTGGATCCATGGCAGGACCCCTGTAGAGGGCATGGCCTTGTTGGGGAAGTGGCCTGAGGTAGAGGAAACACTGTTTGCTTGCAGTGCTTTAAACAAGTGCTTTGTTGATATTTATGAATGATTGTGATGCCATGGACCAATTGGAGACCACATATTTCTCTCCTGCTGTGGATTAAAAGAGCTGTTTGCTTACATTCATGTTGACGGTAGAGTGGATTCACTCTTCTTAGCCACACTAGTCCCATGAACAGAATAACAGGCCACATGATCTCCATGAAGAAACGCACCTGTTGGAAGAGCACAATATAAACTTTGCAAATCTGCCTTTCATTCTAAGTGTTGTTTGAGGGCAGTGATTGGGTCATTCACATGTTAACCCTAATGTTTGTTGTATGAAAAACATGCAACAATGTGGACTTCCAGTCAATACCTATACAGTAAGAAGGCCTATAATTTGATGATTGGAAAACTGGCAGAATAGGCCAATAATGCCGCAGCAATATGTTCACACTTGATAATAAATCTCCGTATTGTGCTGCGTGTTACAACTAAGTTTTGTTTTATATGTTAATATGCAACATGTCTATGTTATTTTATACTGAAAAAATATATCATTTTATATATGTGAGTAGCTACAATAGAAAGTATATGATGAAAAAAGTTGGATAATGTCAACATTTTGCGTGTGAGCAACATTGCCAATGTCAGTTTCCTGTTGTGTTACAAACCTTATCAATGTAGCTCATTATAGCAGTTTTGCATCATCCCATAACATAAAAAGATTGCAGTTGACCACGGTTCCATGTTTGCTTTTTAGTAAATTAGTTGGTGTCACCAAGAATGACATCTGATGGTATTTTAAGCTAACTGCAACCCTTAAGGAGATAAATGTAGTGTGTAATTGATGGATGAGAGGATTTTACCCTCTGCCTCCTGCGGATGGTCCAGTTCTTCCACAGCAGGAGTCTGACCTGTCTTGCTGCCCCCATGACTCCTCCTTTTCACCCCCAAAGGGGCTGGCACCAGCCAACAAACCTGTATATAACCAGTTTACAATACTCCTATGAGCTACATAAAGCTACCTCATGTTTTAAGATAAACATTTATGACTATTATTATTATTATGAAAAAAATGCCATTTGGGATGCTAAATTTTGTGAGTGAACTCCTGTGTGCATCATGGAGGTGTCCCTTCATCCTGCGAGTGCTACATGGACCATGTGAATGTTAGCAATAACTCTGTAATGAGGTTAATGAGCTCAAGACACTTGACATGGTCAGCATAACAACTGTAGCTGACCTCTCCCCAGTCTATAAACATTCTCTCAGTACTAATTATAGTTAAAGTCACTAACAAAAACACTCGTTATGGCATATTCCCAGAGCACGTAACAAAATTAACTTTAGTCTAGGCCAGTTACAGCTATTGTGCTTTTTTACGGCTACCACATCAATGCATACTTTGATTAAATTTCAAAGCATGGCTGAAGTCCAGAATGACATTTCACTTACCTCACAGGAACACTTGCACTGCAGACTGATACCCAATAAATAAAGCATAACACTACATATTCTACCGAGTGCTCCTTGGGGTTGCTAACACAGCTAGAATCCAGACCTTGTGAATACTTAAGCAGATTGATTTAATCTCCTCCCTCAGTGCTAGGGGACTGCTTATCCATTTGTAGTGGCCTACATGACCTAACCACCTGGCATATGTTTTACCCTATAATCCTACCTCTATAATAATCCTACCACTGGTAAAGAAGAAATATGCACAATTTAATTACAACTCAACAAAAATGTGTACCTCAACATTCACTGGTAATCATGCTGCTTGGTAATAATCAGTTGACTGCATTACATGGATAAAGTTTTTCTTGCTATACAGTAACACTGCATAACTTCTAATAATTCCTTTGTTAAATAAAGCTGCTGCAAGAAAAAAAGACGCCGTCATGAAAGTTGGGAGTTGTCAGATATATTTTAATAAGTTACAAAAGGGTTTTTGTTTTCCTGTACCTGTTCTTTTACACTGAACTTTTCAACATTCTGTCAACCTTACATTACCTTACCATGAAAAACTGATATCATTTAAATAAATGATGCACTTCCTATTACTTACAAAGATCCTGTAAGGCTTAGGTTATTGATAAAACTACTTCAGTTATAAAAAAGAAAATCAGCATCGGCTATTAAAGAAATGTAGATATTCTATTAAAATAAAAAAAAGATAATGCCATTGTACAATCCAGTGGCATTCCAAAAGCTTTTCAGATCAATTTAAGTTGACACCATACAAGTTAAACAGTATAAAAACAAGTGGATGTATACCCTTTGCAACTAGTGCTTCATAATAACCAAATGCCAATACAGACACCCAGCATGTAACAAAGGTCATTATATTGCTTAATACACAAGTTATTAGCAAAATGATTAATTATAACCTAAATGTAACAGTTTAAAATATTCTGACTCACAGTCGGTAGAAACAAGATTTGTGAAAAAGATTTGTGTAAGAGTATTGATGTCAGCTAAGTGCACCAAACTTTTTTTTCAGTGTTGTGGCTATATGCAGTATTGTAAGCATTCAAACATCGTTTTTTGGTATATAGACATACATAGATAGTGAGCCTGTAACAACTTTGTACAAAATATTCAAATAACAATGTGATTGCACAGTTTCAAAAAATACTTATAAATATTCTGACCAGGTGCCAGACGGTACTGAGCAAGTGATTGGTAAATGAAATATTGATGAATCACGTTAAAAATATACAGCATTTTTAAGTGCATCGTGTTTTACTTTTGAGGATCAAAGGTACATTTCCACACAGTGCCCACAGTCATAGTACATCTGGAAATTGCCTCTGCAGAGTCAATGCAGATGTTTTTTATTCTTTGTCCAAGAGAATATGGCACACATTGTTCACATTCAAGCACATTTTTAGATCTCTGATAGCCCCTGACTATCAGATCTTCACACAAAATGAGCCTCTCGATGTTCTACCTCTTGGAGGCGCCTGGGCCTAAGTCTCTGGTACACTGGTTTGGCCTGGTTTGGGCCCAGATCCTCAGGGCTAGAGCTGGGAGACTGAGACATGGCTGCCTGCTCGGCCTCAATGTCTTCCTCAAGAGGCTCATCTACAGACACCTCTATCTCAATCCCTAATTCTTCATCCTCATCCTCATCGTCCTCTTCTTCCTCCTCAGCGCTGTTAGCCAGTGCACAGTTCTGCAGCGCTTTCGCTTTGCTCACTGATGGGGGCTTGTAGAAGGTCCCTGGGGGAGGCTGGAGAGTTCTGGGAGCCCTGAAAGCTGCTGTGACAGGGTTGTACTTTACTTGGACATTGTCCTCCCTTCTTAACGTCCTGCTGGGTCGCACTGCGACGGTGTAAGGTCTGCTTGGATAGATGGTGCTAATAGTGCTGCCAGCAGTTCCAAGGGAGAAGGCTGATGAGGACAATGGCACAGAAGCTGATAAACTGCTGGCATCTAATGCTGTACTCTCCGTGGACGAGCTGGCCACAATTCTGACAGTTCTGGAAGCAACATCATGCTTGTACTGTTTGTCCCAAGTTCTGCGTAACGTCTGGGTGTCAATAAACGTACTCCGGTAATGTGTGCCCACTCGCAATTTTGTATTCTCAGTTTTGTCCACTTCTTCAATGGACTGGTCACTACTACCTACTTTCCCGTCATCTTGGTCAGTGCTGTTCCGGGTGTTATTCTCGTCTACTTGGCCTCGGTTGAGGATCTGTTCGGCTGGCATGCTCACTGGCCGGGAGGAGAGTTTGTTGCGAGTGTGTCGAAGCTTGACCCTGGTGACGGTGATATGCTGAGAACGACAGAGGCCTCTCTCGCCAGGTTTTGGGACCTCAGAGACGCTTGATGATAAAACCCCATTGAAGGCCTCTGAATCCACTTCGTCAACTTTATAGATAGATAGATAGAGAGATTAACAACAGGTTAAACATTAACAGTAATATCAGGTGGCCTTAACAGTCATAGACAATATCCAGCAGCCAGTGACCAGGAGGGTAAAGTACTACTGTAGTAATTTTGGCCTGGCAATAATGCTTTCTATCGATTACCAATTACAATACTGACCAGGTTCAAAGTCACTTCCATCGAGGCTTGGCATGGTCTCCTGAACCTCAGCCAATAAGTGGGAAGAAGGAATTATGGAGGAATGTCTCTTATACACCTTAGAGCTCTGCTGTAAAAGTACGACGGACAAGAATAATAATGTAAGAAAACACAATTTAATTGACAAATTAGCTGTACATTACATAGATGTAAAATACCAGGTGGCATTAAAATAACGCAATCTCATTTTTAGCATGAAAACAAATGATTATTTACCTCCTTAATGTCTCCCAGCGACTTGGAGTGCCTGCTCAGCTGCTGCTCCTTCTCCTGGTGGATGAGGCGGGTGTCAGGGCGGGGTTGGCCATCAATCTCTGTAGGTGGGGTGCTGACTAGGGGACTGAGAGGGGTGTCAAAGACCATCTGGTAGTGTCTGATCAGGAGCTCAACAATGAGTGCCTGATACGGGTAATCCACCAGAGAGGACAGGGAAACTTCAGCATCTGCCTGCCGTGGTTTGATCAGCGTTGGGCCAAAGATGATTCCCAGGTTGCTGGCTGTCATCTTATTCTCTTCTGATTGCTCGGTCACCCTGGAGAGAGGAAGGGGGACATCAATTTTAAAGAACTTTTCTCTATTGAATGGCTTATTACATTTTGAGATTCACATCCCTATTTGTAAAATGACTAATTTAATAATGCACTCAGCAGAAATGTGGTTAATGGCTTACATACCGGTGCAGATGCTCTATGAGGAACTGTAGTGTCTTGTAATGGGCGGGTGGCAGCTGCCTCAGCAGGTCCTTTATCTTGAAGAGGACCCGGTTGAGCTCTACGCTGACCTGGGCCGGGGCCGGGGCCACTGGGGTGGGACTGAGCCGCATCGCCTCCAGCTCCTCCACGATGATTCTCTGGCTTTCCTTGGCCAAACCGATAAAGTCGTTATAGTAACGGAACAGGATGAGCGGCTCTGGAAGCTGCAGAAACCAGAAAAACAAATGAAACAAGGAAGTTATCAATAAACATAAACAACTGAAATATGTAAGTAAATAGACAAGTGGGGACATATTTAGGGGATGAGAGGTGGGAGCTGAGTGCCAAAAATAAACAAAGACAAATACGTACTGGTGCAGTGGCTTTTATCCTCTAGAGCACACTTTTAACCATCACATGTCTTTATTTGGATTACCCTCTTCTTAGATGCAAGTAAATTTATAACTCCTCAATACATATACAGTTTCAAAAGCAGCCCACCTGTCTCAGGTAGAGTTTGAGTACATTGCTAATGTCATGGGGATAAAGCTCGGAGAGCTCCACCAGGTGCTTGCCGTTCTCAAACGCCTGGCACAACTTCTCAACCCGAGACTTGGCACCATTCACGCGGTAGATCCCCTTCAGAGCACAAAAACAAAATGCATTCAGCACAGGAAAATTAGATGCAATTTTCAGGATCACCATGGCAAAAGTGGGTAACAGCTGCAGAATATTAACAAGATACACTACACAAACATAAACATCATGCAGTATCTGCATTTAAAGCAAATGCGTGCATTCATAGTATTGGACCCTCTTCAGTGAAGCCAAAGAGAAAATGTTTGAAGAAGCAACAATCCCCAAAATCTACAACAGGATTTTAACTGTGAGCTGGTGTGAGAAAGCACACCATTTTTTTTACAGTATTTAAACACTCTATAAATCTGACAATAATAATTTTATCTCTCATTTTTGACTGAAAATACCTTAATGTTGAGGGCTCTGTTCTCGATTTCTGATGTACACTTCCGTATGATGAAAGGAATGCCGTCCTGACTGTTTTTAGCTGCCTGTGTGAAGTCAATGCCAAAGAGGTGAAGCTTCCCCTGGAGCTTCTTATGGCCACACTGGATGGCCAGGGTTTCCAGACACTTCTTATGGCAGGCTAAGGAACACTGGAAACAAGTTAACATGTTGATCATTTTAGTAGCAGAAGCGATATGAAATGTCAGGATAACTATTAAGTTAATGATTATATTCAATCAATCAAAAGACTATGACAAACAAACACTTACTGACTGACTATATACAATGTAAATACAACTAATAACAAAAAACAACTAAACATTAGCCAGTATATCCCATTTAAAATATTTAGTTGAAGCTGCATGGTAGTAAGGATGAATGGGCACTCTGTTTCCAGATCTCTCTAAAGCCAATCAAACAATCACTTCCAGTTGGTTCAGGCTTTTTACAATGTGGGCACAAAAATATGCACTCAAAAGTAGTGTGGTTGTGAACGAGTCCTTGAATTATGACCAAAAAGCCGAAGAGAAAAGCTTTACGTCTGGTAACCCGTTGAACTATTGCCATGGAATCATTCCAATAACCTGCAGAGCTACATTCTTAAGTCTCGTCAATGGGTCTTGAAAAAAAAACTTAAAAAACAAAAACCTTTTTGTTATTTTCTTGTGTATCGTCAGTGTATCTAATAAATATGGAAAGAAACTGGATCTTTAATAATAAACGGGTGGGGGGCACAGGGGTAATGGAGGCGACTGCTCTGAAGACGAACAAAAGGTCTTCAGTTTCCACTGCCTGTTCCCCGACTGAGACCAGTTGGTGGATTTGGTCTCTGAGGAGAGCTTGTGGCCAGTTTCAACTTTTCCCTTTGTTCAAAGATTTTGATGCGGGAAGAGGTGCTCTTTCTCGTTTGTTTTTGTTTGATTTTGCTGACCGTGAGTGATAAAGAAGCCATTGTGAAGCTCTGGCAAAGATCATCTTGAACTTGTAATACTCTGAATGCTGTGGATTCACTACATTTAATGAATGTCCAAACAGAGGATCATGGCTGGATCGTGTTTTGTTGTATTAGTTCTAAAACAAAATAATAAGAAAAGAAACCAAGGTTACCTCCTCACACTCTGCTCCGTGAAACACCACCAGGCTGTCACACTCGCGACACTTTGATGGCGCTCTAAGTTTCCTCAGTTTGTGAGTTTGAGCAGCTTTGGACATCTGGGTGTTTCTAAAAGGACCTGGAGAGCTGGCGGTTTCGATTATCATCTCATTCAAACCTGCAGAGCGGAGGGAGAGAAAGAAGAAATGAAGGAAAAAGAGCATTGGCAGAAGACGCTTAATTTTCTTAAAATATATTACGTAGTAAATTTGTTCAGTTTCACTCACCATTATCAGAGGGAGAGGGAGGCTCTCGCTCATCGAGGTCATCAGCAGACGACATGGTGCCGGTTGAGGGCGTTCTGGGTAATCTCCTCTTGAAGTCTCCTGAACAGTAAGGCAGAACGCACAAGTAAGTCCACATCTCTACGGTCAACTTGTGTCAATTTTGGTCAATTTTCTTTTTTCCTGTATCCTTTAAGCTCAGTCACAGTTGAGGGAATGAGCACTGGACTGAGACAACTTTCTGAATTTAATGTACCAAAAAAGGCGCGGTCTAACTCATGTTGTTGATAATCAAATACCCAGTAGTGGATTGTTGGTGATTCACACTTCTATTGACTGATCAATTACTTCCAACAGGCCTCATTTAAATAATGCTGATTTTCTAATGAGCCCAATCAGGTGCTCATCAGGGATAAACTCCTGCACCATTTACACTCTGGGGGGTTGGATGAAGAGTTGGTGGGTGGGGTTGCAGGTACTTCAGTACAACCTAAAATAACCAAACTCTCATTTTCACCATTTTGATGAACTGCTAATAGTGCACTGAAAATCTACAAATACTACAAACACCACAAAATATGTTGATACTTTTATTGAAACATATTCAATAGTATGTCTATAATATTAACATAATATCAAGTTGCAACAGATCGATTATAAATGATTAGTGAAAGGGGACACACAGTTTATGCGTCCACTGTAAAAAGCCCATCTGATAAGGGGAACACATATCAAAAGGTCTTAAACTACATAAGACACTACTGAATGAATAAAAATCTCCTCTGCAAACACTGGGCGGTGGCCTCTTGCATCCTGATTTTTGGGAAGCAGATCTGTATAAGGATGTTACACTGTGACAAATATATACTGTCGCATAGCAACAGAGGAAACATTGCAAAAACCCAACCTTCACCAAATCTACAACTGTGTATGTGTTTGTCTGTGTTGTAGACTACCAGAGTTGCACAATGTTCAACAAAGAGACAACACTGTCAGTGGTTGCTAAGCCACTTGATTTTGAGATAACACGGCAACAAAGTTGGGTGAACGTCAATGTCACAGGAAATAAATATTGGCCAGGCCTTGGAGCACTTAAATCAGTCAGTGCTGAGGAATGCTCCCCCTGTCTATCATCTGCAATGTGTGGTTTCTTTATTACGCCTGATATTTAGAGATAGCTGGGGTAAACAAGGTGATTTTGTTTTCTTGACTAGTTTTACTCATTAAAAATCATTAGCCTGGTGAAAAAAAAGCTAAATTCAATTAAAAGCTCAAGAAAACTGATGAAATTGGGGTAGGCACAGTATGAGGTAAGCTTTGGATAATGAACTCTTAAAAAGGAAGCTGGCTGCCTGAATGGTGCTACCTGGGCTTGCAGTGGGTGAGTCCATGGAACGGGATTCACTGCTCCCTCCAGCGCTTTCTGAATCGCTGCACATCCCTCCACCCTGGCTGCTCGAGGCCCAAGGACGAAATGGGGCCTGAATTCGAAGTGCTGGATAAAAACATATTACAACAGGGTACGTAAATATGTTGTAAAAACTTTTACATGTCATGTTGATTATAGACTATTCATAAAATATCAATGATCTTGGTCTCCAATTGAAATCATAGATTACTTAATGACACTTTCACTGGCCTATTCTCAGTGGAAATACATGTGCATGCTTTTAATGACCTCTTGGTTAGAGGCCTACATAAAATCATTGTTTTCCTTTTTGGCATCATTTGATCTAAGCACTGAACCTCTGAAACAACACACGCGCACACGCGCACACACACACACACACACACACACACACACACACACACACACACACACACACACCCTCTACCTTAACATCCAGTCAACCTGCAGAGTGTTATGGCCAATTGACACTTGCGCTTTTGTATTGTTTACTACTGGAGCTTACTACTGCTATCTTTTCATCTAATGGGCCTTAAAGTTGTGAGCCCATTAGCCACTGATGAAGCCATTAGTCTAAAGAGATCTGGGTGGAATCAATGTTCACACATACGTAGAGCAAAACAAAAGGAGATAACAACACAAGGAAACTGGCAGACAAACAGTTTAAAGCTTCTGTTTCCTTCACATTATTTTCGCATGTTACATAGAAAGCAACTTGTCTTGAATGTGGCTCCACTACATTTTGGTCTACGACTAATGGAAATGTGGAAGGTTTTACCTCTGTCTGCTCTACATTTGCCCTGTAAACTGTTAAACAATGCAAAATTATACCTCTAGAAACTGGCTTTGCCATCTGATTCAACCTGTGTACCTTGGATGTCAGTGCTGCTGTTGGAGCGCCTCTCTGCAATTTTGGTGTGTTGGGCATTGATAGGACTGTCCACGTCATCTGAGCCAAGGAGGTCAGACGTCACAGATGCCTGTGACAGGTTGCTGTGGGTTGAGTGGCTGCCACTTAGTGAGCGCTTGTTGAACGGCATCCTGGGGAGGAAAATGATGGAATGAAAATTACAATAGTGTTGATAGTGAATTCACAGTGCCTCGGAGCTACTGAGGTTAAAGCAACATGCATTTCACAATTGTGTAACATGGATCCTATGACTTTTAAACTCACATCTTTGAATCTCTAATATTTTCCAACATTGTATTATTGGCAGGTTAGGAAGTCCTCTAAAACAACAGTGTGTTATTATCATTAAAACATTAATGTAATGATTACAACAGGATAAACGTTCTACTGCGTTCCAAACTTTTCATTATCACTTTTGAGTAAAATCATATCCTAAAAATCTAGTGTGTTGCTAGATAGATACCTAAAGCCCTCAATTTAAAGGACAATTTGATCCAACCTAAGAAAACTACTGATTGCTGGTATGTTAAACAGTGACGATTAAAGATATTCACCTTTAAGACCAGGAATAATACAGTCTAAGATTCCTGTTTAGCAATAAGATTTCTCTCTTTTTGTTAGCTTTAAATCTGTAAATATACTGCAGTATCAAATTGTACTAAAACTAAATTTCCTACTTCCACCTGTACTGAAAAGATCCCTGAATAATCATGAGATCAGCCACACCTTAACATCAAAGGTAGCAGTTAAACAGTGATTAAAGCTTTGTTGGATTACCTGCATGAATGATGATTATAGTAGGAATGCACTGAATGTTCAGCCACTGAAATTAATCGTCCGAAAACAGCAAAAATTGCACTTTCGATGTTCGGCCTAATAAACCAAAAGGCTGATTAAATTTTACCAAACTATTACGTTGACATGTCGGTAGTGTGGAAGCATTTTAAAGTGTCCGAGAAAGACAAAGTTTGCAGGCACTGTTCTGCTGAATTGTCTCCTAGCACATCCACTCCATCTGTGGCTGACTTCTGAGAACAGGCAACAAACAGTCTGACCCGCTTTGAGTGTTTCTGTCACTCGTTTGTGAGAATGTGATTTGTCAGCTTGTGCACTCCACCTAAATGTGGAGTGCACACGCATTCAAGCCTTTATGGTAACTAAAAACAGACCAGTGCGTCTTCCTATCCTGTCATTTTCTCTCTTTACGAAGAGAAGTGTTGCAGTATGAGAGTCCTACCTGAAGAGAGGCTGTGAAGTTACCATGTTACGTGATACGAGAACCACATAGAACATTATTATTTATCCAATTGGGTCGGACTGACAACGTTTTAAAAAATAAGGTGTCTATCAGGCATAGAAATAAGACTACAATAAAAGTAAACGGACACAAACGGACCCTCTTGGGGCTCGAACCCACCATCCATAGTCTCTCCAAGTCCTGTGGGAAACACTAAGTAAAAAGCACATTTTGACTATTTAATTTATGCAAAGGCAAAAAAATAAATAAATAAAATCGCAAAAATATGAATGTACTTGTTTGTGTTCAGTTTCAGCTTCGGCCAAGAATTTTCATTTCGGTGCATCCCTGTATTATAGGCTTGCAAATGGCTGATGTACAAACCCTGCCAACCATTGTTAACGAAAGCATCTGACTGTATCTCACAATATACAATATGTAGGTCAGTAGTCTATATTTAGATCAATGTTGCGGACGCATGTGCCTAAGTTTCACTTCCTCTCTCCCAAGCTGAATTCTTTTGATCGGTGGCATCAGAGTTGGGGGTCGGGTGTAGAGGGAGAAAATGAAATAAGAACAAAGCACTCTCTTTTTTCCATCTGCGTATGTGTGTCACCGCAAACCTGTGTCAACAAAGCTCTGTCAAAAAGGAAACTGACTTTTTGGGCCAAAGCCTTCACAAGAACTGGGTACTAAAAATTGGCTAAATGTCAAAATGACCAATGTGTTTTTCTTCAGTCAGAAACAATGTGTATATGTTTGAAAGCTACTGAAAACTTTCACAGAGGTTTAGTGAAATTAATGATAAGCCCACTGCCCCAGCTCCTCTCTCCCGTGACCGCAGTCATTTCCGCAGGAAGCCCCGGCCAACCCAATTGTTTCACGCTTTCCAAAACAAGCTCTCTCACTCAATCACTCCACCTCTCACCAGTGAGATCTTACTCCATTTCACTTTATTTACAACCACTTGTTGACTATAAATAAATATTCAACTTCCCACAGAATCATTTAATGCAAACTTTAAGCTGTCGATCTTACCTGTGGAGAGACTGAAACCCTTTTCAATTTTTTAAAAATGATACTAAAATTAAACTAACTTTGTCTGGGATTGTGAACTCCTCTGAGAGCCACCACTTTATCAGTCTTACAAAAATACTCATTTCCTTGATATAATCTGAGAAAGTAAACACAAACACTCATAACTAAGGGAGCTGATATAGCTAAATTTAGGCACAACCGCACAATATTATCAGGGTTCAGTTTATATCTGTTGTCACTTTGTTCATAAGGATAAGAATGTTTCTAAATATTCCTAATCATTTGTCAACTTTACTTACTTGTAAAAGATTAATTTTACTGTGGAGCTTAACAACTGTAATGGAAAAATGCAATCTTTTAGTTGACCAACTCCTTAAATCACTTGCTAATGTGTTAGCAGCTGTATCTTAATGTCTCACCCTGTGTTTTGCACGGCAGCTGAATCAAACGAGTGGGACTCCAGGCGAGGCCCATCAGTAGGAAGACCCCTGACAAAGTCGATATAGCGCTGGCCCGGCTCGTACAGTTTGGCATTTTCGCACAGACTCTGATGGTTGACAGGGAGAGATACAACCTGAGCCTGCTGGAGCTGGAACCAATTGACAGTCACCTGAAACAAGGAACAAACAACATTAACCTCTTTATCAGTTTGTCCAAAATGCAGTTCATTATTTCTGTTGGTCTAAATTTTATCTAAAAATGTCTGATGAACATTTACAGCAAAAAAAGAAAAAATCTGAACTCACAGCCTTGAGGGTGAGGTCACACTGGGAGACCATCTCACGGATCTGAGTGATGATCACACTCTTGGTGTTAGCCAGATCGACTCTCTTCACCCCAACATCAATCTGACATGCTTTGCAGTGCTCCCTAGCCTCCTCAGCCTGCCAACAGGAGAAAGACAATCCATCATACTTCTCAGATATCTGGTTAGTGAAAAAATAATACGAAGGATTTGACTCTGGATGGAGCAAGTTTAGTTGTAACTGCTGTAAGTCACTTGAGCGGCAGCAGTTGATGATCACCTCAGACGGGGGCTAAAATAATAAAGCATAAGTGATGGGAGAGACTAATGATTTTGGGAATGAACTGTCAGCACAGGAGAACAATTTCCTTAAGCCTGATTGACTGCCGACCAAACAGATCGTCATTGGTCTTCCCTCCAATTACTGTATTGTTTGTCATGAACAAAGTTTCCCCTACCATTCTTTTGGAGGTAGGCGGCCAAAATCTGTCAAAATGTTGATGCAATTTATAAAATCCGGAGATTCTCAGCATTATTAGCGTTTTTTTTGTCCACAGCACTTATGCCAACCAAACAGAAAAACTATCCTGCTGTGTTTTGGTGTTTACAGGCTGCCTCTGTGTTTTAGCGAGGGCGGAGCTTAGCGCTCAGTGTCTCCTCCACACACACACACACACACACAAACTCAGACACGCACACCTCGTAAATTTCGTGACTGTGTGGCAGGAGACAGATATTCTGTTAAAATAAAAGCTCCTTTGAAATAGTATTATAGTATTTGAGTCTTTCTATGTTGCATGATGCTTTGTAATTTATTGATTTATTGATGAAATATTTCTTATTGAATTGTTGAAATTTTATTCATCCACCACAAGTTCACACTTACAAAATTTAACGGCATCTGGCAACAGATTAAAACAGATTTCATAGGGCTCTATTCATGGCCTCATCACCCATTATATGAATGTAGCATAACTGTAACAAGCTCCATCAGAAAGTAGTAACTTTAGCTCTAAAAATGTCTAAGAGTAAAAGAGAAAGTGACGAGCCTGAACATGTAAAAATTTGTACGGCGTGTCTACGACGATACGACCGCGTCCGTAACACGCCCGTTCTGCGACACTCATAGTTTCGGGGGGATTGACCAACCCAACTTTACAAAAAAAAAAGGGGGGGGGGGGAGTGACTGTAAATTATCTTGTATACCTGACCTGGCAAGGTACAACTTAACTGACAGTACGAACTTTGAAGAATAGACCTGGAATTGTCTTTGTTATGGTTAGTCTGCCTTATGGTCATGGCATCCTGGGTTTGAGTCCCACCCAGGACTCTTGTTGTGCCTTTTCTACTTTTTCTGTCTCTGTCTCTTTACTTTCAGTATCCAATAAATGTCAACAAAAGCGGGACTGCGTGTGTCTTAATTACACGGCAGAAATGTTTCCTGTTCTGTGTGAGTAGTTACTGCCAAAGGCGGTGATGTGGGTAATAGAGGCTGATATTATGTTTAAATTAACTTTTAAAATGCCAAACAAAGCTATTTAAAGTGAAAAAATGGGTAAGCAGAGTTACAAAATCAAATATTTAACATTAACAAACAACAACTATAATCTAACATAAGATAAAACAAAATCAGAAAAGGCCCATGAGTAGTTCAGTGCCCATAGTAATCTATAATCTGCCTCATTCAAAGAGGCACAGGCCCAAAAGAGAAGGTGCGATACCTTCTGCAGGGCCTCCTCCTCAAGCCTGCGCCTCTTCTCTAGCTGTTTGGCACCCGCCGCTCCACCTCCTCCTCCCGTCTGCTCGTCCTCCAAGCGACTGGTGGACACCTTGGCCTTCTCATATTCTTCCTGGCGCTGAGCCTGCAGCAGCCGAGCCTTCCTCAGAGCACTGTCTGCCTCATGCTGGAGATGCACACACATATTAAAGTTCATAAACAAACAAACATTCCCATGTATGCTGCTCCTACGGTATGTGCAAAGACCAGATATGCCACATACAAGTGCAAATGTTGCAACACTGTTAACATGTCTACCAGTGGACCTTTGTCTTTCTTCCACTGTGTCTGTCCACTTAAATGAAAACCACTCCCAAAATAACTCAGTTTCCTGTGGTAAACAAAGGAAGCTTTAAAACACAGGAAAACATACAGATTGTGCAAATCTGTATGTATAAACCCATATATGGGGTTTATACTCTCAAATCCAATGATGCTAACCAAATCTTACACAAAAATATAGCTTTGAAGTTCATACCCTTTTTTAAGTTTATAGTAATCTTTAATACATTTTAATAATGCTATAGAGACCAATGTAATTTACATTACAGTATCACAGTATTACATGAATCATTGATTGTTCAATGATTGTTTTGAGTGGGAGCTTAACATAAAAAAGTAGCAATTAATTTATAAGACTAATCACGTACACTATTACTAGCAGGTATTAATGGCTTAGTTAATTATGCTTATTCTGTCATAGGAGCGTCCTGGCAGGTTGCAAAAAGAGAAATGAAACATCTTTAGATTCTGTATGCATCCGTGTGTGGCCCTCCACAAAATGCATCTCGTATGGCAATCAACTCACCATTTTCTTTTGCTCTCTCTGCCACTGCTCTTTGACCTCTTTTCGTAGTTTGTCCAGCTCATTCTTCCTGGCCAAGAGGGGCTGGAAAGAAACACACAACCCACCGCACAAAGAGTCAGTAAGTCCTCTTGTTTCCATTATCCAACCCGAGTCCCATTTCAGTGAAAGCATCTTTTGCTTTGTTGGATTACCTGCACGAATTTGTTGCTTTGGAGTATTGCTGCGGTGTGAAGTACCAGCTGGCTATATTCAACATCATTTTTGAAAGCAGTCATGTAGACCTCACGGAAAGGCATGAATTCCTTAAATGAGGAAGAGAATGTCGTAATGCCCATCCCCAAAAGCTAAAAGGTGGGAGCAAAATTGTAATGCCAGTGCAAATTAAATCAGCTGCAACATCTACTCACCTGTTGACTTGCAAGCGTCTTGGCTGATTCAGCCATTTTGGCGTAACTCTTTGCACACTCAATATCTGCAAATAGACAACACTAATGTTTACTTGAATTTAACATATGTAGTGCACTCTACTAGACTACCACTTGTCATTTCTGTGTGCACATTGGATCTTCTCTAAATACAATTGTGGGATTAAATCACAATGTCCTTGAGACAAATGTATACAATTAAAATCAGTAAATAAGGCCCTTACCAGTGTGTTAAACAAACAACATGTATGTTTGCCTGATAACAAACATACTGTACAGCTTGACTGAATGCTTTGTGCCACTGTGTTGACTGGCCAAATGAAACCAGTCATTAACCGGTGTGCCAAACAAAAGCTCTCACACTGCACACTCAACCTTGAGTCTGGATAAGACTATTGTTTGGATTACAGCTCAGGTGATCGAGAAAAAATTCACAGCGAATTGGCCCTTAATTAAGCCCCACATTTGTGGCCCACTAGCCAAATGCTTACCATAGCATGCCATATGAGTATTGTTGTAAAACACTATATTAGTAATAAGTAAATATTTCCAATAAGTTTGTCCTAGTTAAATCTAAAAGTGTGGATTTATTTATTAAACATCACATTGTAGTGTATTCTAGTCTAATTCTAGTATATTTCTTGGTATTTCTTTTGTTATTTGTCTTATTTTCAAACTCTGCTTCAGATAGATATCATTTAAGACTAAAGTCCTCCATTAAAATGTCTTTTGTTTACTGGGATGTTTGAGCTTCACTGTGCAGGCTGCCATCTGTGCAGAGTTTGACACTAGAGAGCTGTTTTCCCATTCATCTGCAAAAGGAGGGCGCAGTTTGATACTTGAACTTACAAGTACTATTTTGTGACATCACAATTAGCTTCAAGGCCAGTCGTGGGCCAGTATGCAACTTCTACAAGTGTGATGTGGGAGGCCTCCAGTGGACATACACTGAAGATGGACTTCTCAGTAAAGTAGGAGACTTTTTATGTGTAGTTGTAGTTAAACTTCTGCAAAAACATTGCAAATTTATGGATTCTTTATTTTTTATAGATACAACTTTAAGAATTCTTTACAAGTAAATTGACTTTTACTGGGGTGGGGAAACCATAACAAACACAAAATTATTATTCAAAGCAGAGTCTTAAAACATATGTGGAGGGGATCTTGCCACAGCAATGAAAAATCTCCAATTACTATTACTGTATTATAGGCTTAAGATGTTTAAGATGTTGCTTTTTAAGCCCTTAAATGTACATGACATGTACATGAAAACATCTTATAAAAGATACCCTGACATGACTAGCTACACTTAAGTATGTAATTAAGTACTGAAGTTAAGTACATGGTCAATGGCACTAAAACATGACAGCTGACTTATGGACTTGCGATAGGGGCTACTTAGCTGCTGCCTCCCTATACTTCAGAAATACTCTTGTATTTATCCCTCTACCTGTGCTCTAACTCACCCACACTGAGACGCTTCTCCACCCATGCCAGCAGCTCTTTGGTGTATTTGGACCAGGACTTGGCATAGAGCAACGCTGACTCCAGCCCGCTGTCCTGCCGCTGCAGCGTCCTGTCCACCTCTTCTGGCCGAACTGGCGGAGATAGCTCTGTGAAAACCACCGGAATCCCGTGAGGGACGTTATAGAAGATGGGATTAAACATGACAGCCAGCGACCCGTACTACATGTGTGTTTAAGCTAGCAACATCTGTGACTGTGAGTCAGAGAGAAAAGCCCACACTGACCTTGGGTGAGCGTGATATGAGCTAATACCATTTGAAGATAAGTAAAGCTGACAGGAGACGACTACTGGATGTATTAATAAATGGTTAAGGCGACTGATCATCAAGACTTGAGAGCTAACACCCCCCACACAAACACTCCAATGGCAGTGACACAGCACAACCAACGGCATAAGTCCAAATGATAAAGCAGCAACAATGCGTTAGCTCAAGACAGATTTATAAATAAGCTTTTTTCCAACACATTTGCCAGGATAAGTTTCTCCCCACACTTGACAGAGCAGCACCAGAGTACAGTATCTGTGTGTTATAAAAATCCCTTCTTACCTGGCGGATCATCTTTCTCGGGACCGGATCCTCCAGATTCCACAGAGAGGTTCTCAAAAGACTGAAAACCAGAAAAGATGACAAAAAAATTCTACAATGAGGAGGATGAATTTCCTACTTAAGGCATTGTACGCTCTGCTAACATGCCTAAAACGAGACTTATCAGAACCTTACTTCCTCTTTAGAGCAGTTATGAAACCTACAGCAGGAAAACAACAATGCATAGCATCAATTCATCATTTGGAGAGACCATTTCGGGAAACATGTATCATCTGAACTCTGCTGGGACATTTTTTAGATCATTTTCTTGACAATTCAGGGGGCAGTAGGCCACATCCTGGCGTTCACGAACCTCAATGAACTATTGATAAATGTGTGTTTAAGAATGGGGCCGTGTGAAGTGAAGTGCTAACTAGATTTCTGGTAGGTGGAAAGTGCCAATTTGATTCCTCACTTGTGCTGAATTAATTAGGTCATTTGTTTGTGAGTGATAAACAGAACTACACATTATAAACACTGTACTTTTTACTTTTCTTACCCTGCTTCTCTTAGTCAGGGGGAGCCCCAACACTGATCCATTCTCTACATCTCCCATAAGGAAGTCAGACACACTGAGGGAAAACACAAATCAACAGACTGGGTTGAGAAAGGGTGAAATTGAAAGCATATGCAGGAATTTAAAACATAGACCTCACTCAAATCATCTTGGTGTTTTAGTTTAAAGGGGCATTCTAGTTTTGGGCTTCTATGAAGTTGGGAGAACTTGTAAAGACAGACGCAGCAGAGGCGGAGATATTCGGACTTTCAGTCTCCAGCATTGGTCAAGCTCCAAACACATGGGATCCTACAGTTCCCATAAGGCAACTCAATAGTGTCTTAGATTTTCCTGCCTCTTAAATGCCTTTTTTCTAACTCCGCAACTGTAGTTTGTAAGAAAAGATTTCTGTTTAAAATGTTTAAACAAGTTTTAAGCCCAAAACATCCGTAATGAAAATAGACATTATTGAAAGCCAAAAGAACAATTACTACTATTAATAAAATAGTTTTTTTTCTTATAAACAGCAACATATTGTTAGTCTGGTAGACAGAAATATCTGTAATGATTATTTTCTTATCTAGTTCTGGATCTATTCTCCTTTTTTATTTGCCATTTTAAGCCTCAGTTTTATCTTTTTCCACATTATCCCTACTGTTTTTGTGACTATTTTTTGTAATTCTTCATTTCTGCTGTCATGGTACCATTTTATTCTGTCTTGCACTTGATTGTTGAAAATGTGTTTTTGTTACTTAGTAGGCCTACTAGTAATTAATCATGCACTCTCAGAATGGACAGGGAACAATTACAGTTGAAAAAAAACTACCCTTGATTAAGAATAATAGTACAGTCAACTTGCCTGCAGTTTGATGGAGTAAGAAAGCACACAAAAGTGAAATGAGCCATGAGGATTGCAATCACAGTGATGACATACTTACACATTGCCAAAGGTGAATGCCAATGTGTCGATAGCGGTGTAGATCTCTCCAAAAAGCTTCTGTTTGTTCTCTTCGTTCACCTCCTTAAAGTTCACCCCTGTCAAATTGTGATGAAGTAGGATTGAGTCAAGCTTGGGTAGCAAACCTAAACCCTGCATACTGAAGGCATCCTGCATTGGCGCCATTGATATTGCTGTGTTAAAGGCATGCATCCCATAGCATGATTCATCATCCTGTGCATGACGTCAAGAATGGAGTCAATGACAAACTCTTTTTGAGTCATGCTGTACCCGTCACATCACACTGAGAGCTAAGGAACTGTTCAATTCACATCTCAAAAGCGCAGACATTTTAAAACTGAAAAGTCCCTCAGAGGCATCCAAAAACAACTTTGTACCCTAAATAAGAAAAGATAAGCAAAGACTGCAAGTGTATATATTTAGCTGTAATCTGGAAAGGCAGTAGTTTCCTGCTGTACTTCTAAACACAGCGATGACTGAGGACAGAATAGAGGAAAAACACCAGTGTAAATACAGCTGTAATCAGTCTTCACAATAAACTTCCTGTCCTGACTGAGCAGAGAGAAAATAAACTAGGAGATGCTCAGAAAATGCAACCAAACACCAAGCAATAAATCAGTGATGTCACTGACCACTTTGCTGCCTCCATGATTTCCTCAGTTTTTCCTTTCCATTAGAACAATGGAGATTTCTAGAGTTCAAAGACCCAAATGGAGTACACATTTTAAATAGAAAACCTCCTGTCTTCGGTTACTGAGCTTTATCTAGTAACTTTGTTTTGAAAGTTTATGTTGTGGACCTTGTCTCTGTAGCAGAAGTAGAAGAAGAGATTTATGGATAAAGCACAACTTGGGAACAGCCCAAACTCGTTTCTGAAGCAATCTTGATTTTTTTTTTTTAAACCTGTTGGGAAAACTGTTTCAAAACATTTTCTCACTAACTCTTTAACCAGACCTTTCCATATGTGTGCCACATAAGCACCCATCATGTGTGACCACATGTGTGACTGATAAGCACCCACCGATGCCTACAAAATACTAAGATGGTTCTTTGGTAGCTATTGCGCATTGCATCCAGGTCTTTTGGAAAGCGTTTTTAGAGAAGTATAATGTGCTACAAATGGTAAAACTACCAATTACCCACCTCAATCATTTGTTTAGCATTTCTCCTGTTTACCAGAAATAAGTTGTCTTGATCATGCCCAGTAACCTCTGCTTCAGGGTAACTGAAAACGCAATTTTTCTGTCCAAACAACCTAAACATGTCACTCACTGAAGAAGATAACGCTCTTTAGGGGGTCCAATAGTATGCTCATCTATCCGGCAAATGGAACATTTGACAGAGAAATAAATCCAACATAAAAACTCCAGGCACAGGAAGTGTTACGGCTCTGTCGGAAGGGTGCAAAAAAAAAAAGGATTTTGACTGGGTCCAATGTCCATGGGGCCTGGGAGCCTCTTTCAACCCCAGCCCAGCTACTGTAGCCAACACCATTCAAAGCACACAACTCTCTTATGCTGTTACATCTCCTCCTCTTCTGTCTAACCCCTACCCCCAACAGGACATCCTGAGGCTTGCTGGAATACAATGCCAGTACTCGCTCAGGCCCCAACCAGTGGTCCAATCGTGGAAGTTACATCATCGGGGAAAAATGGTATTGTTTCACTGGAAAAGCACAACACTGTCGAAACACTCGTCAGCTACAAAGTCCCACGCAGAACTCAGGTCTAGGAAAAGTGTTTCTTCCAATAAAGAATAATGCGAAGGTGTACCAACTTGGTATACGACTGGATATGAAGTTTCACAACATGGAGGGAGTGACAAAACTCTGAACAACTATTTGATCTAGTGTCACGAGTGTAATGAAGTAGAAATAGCAATACAATACATAATCCACAGTATTCTCTCATCTCTACAAGCAAACATTAATCTTTAAATTTTTTTAAACATTACAATTTCTGACAGAACTCCATAAATAGTTGTAGAACAAAATTTTACATTTTCATGTTGTGTAATATCAACAGCTTTGAGATAAGTTCAGGAGAAATACTGGTGTATAGATGAAACCGCTTTACTGTGTGAGGTTGACCCTCACACAGTGAGCAATTCTGGCCACCTAGTGGCAGAAAAGACGATGTAGCTTGCTTCACTGCACATAAAAGATAATAACAGCTACTGTAAATGCTAAATCTGTTATAATTATTTGCTATTTATCAAATGCACTTGTACAGATATATCACTAACATGTGTCATATAAACTTGTCCCTATTAAATAAGATAAGACAGCTGAAAATTTGAGCCTAAATGAAATGCTTCTATAGAACAACAATTAATGAGTACAAATCTAAGGCTTCCTTAAAGAAAAGGTGCTACTCTGTGTGCCGTTATTGTGCGTCAACATGTTTAAATGCCACACAAATAGTCAAGTTACTGCATGAAAGAGTTGACTTGCATGCACCTAATAATTGTTATGGCCTACACATGCACACACCCATATGTGTGTGTGTGTGTGTGTGTGGACTCATTCCAAATATCTCAGTGAAGGTAAGCTACATTCATTTGCAGAGCCTCCTTTGGCTTTGTTCACTTTACCATGTCACCATTCCTTATTAAGTGAAAGCTTACAAAAAAGCTATGCAGCCCCTCTAAGGCTCTCTTTGCAATGCAAATTGAGAAGAGGTATACTCAGGGGATTCTTGTGTGGCGGCCAAGTTAAGAATTGACCTGCACGCCAGATCATAATCTCAGAGAGTGAGAGATTGAATAGGATTCCTCAGTGTAATTCCCTCTGGACTGGCAGACAAAGCACAAAGGACACCCGCTTCTCCCTGCCTCTTGAATCAGGTATCTGACTCCCAAATATTATTTTCTTACTCTCTGTATGGGGTTTTAAACACATGCTGCTGCGTTCTAAGCACTTACATGACTTCAGAAGAGCTGTGTTGCTTTGAAGCTATAAGAAAACTATTCAGAAACATTCCCTGGGAAGTTCTTCTTAAGACTTGAGAAGACAGTGTGAGAGAGAGGACACAGTAATAGTGGATGTCCAGTAGATAAAACTGTCAAGTGTGAAGGGGGGGAGATTAGATAAGCAGAGACAGAAAGCAGACCAAAGGACGATTGGAGGAGTAGCTAGTATGTTTTACAGAAAAACTGCGAGTTGTGTGTACGTGTGCGTTTAAATATCTGGTCATCATAGCTCACCTTTGACCGTGGCGATGACGGTTCCAGCTGTACTGAGGATGTCCACCGAGTTGAGGCTCTGGTGTTTGCTGATAATGGCCTTCAGGACTCGCAGCAGCTCGCCGAGACGCTCGTGGGCCGCCTGATGGAGGCAGTCCTGGTGCTCTGGAAAAGTTACAAACACACTTTTAACATGATGGCATTGGTAAAGACAGTAAAAACATTGGATATCAAGCAGTGAAAATCTCAATGACAGCTACTATATTACCCATTAGCCTTTGGCCAATCAGATGATAGCCTGAATGTGTGTGATTTGGTTATAGAGATTAGAAATTTCAAAGATACAGTAGGTTTGGAGAATTCTATTGCTATTCCCACTTTGACAGAGTCATAAATCATTAAATACCTTACAACAGACCTTTTTTTCAAAAAAATAATTAATTATTAGGCTATCCTGGCTTAATTGAGTGTCTATAGGATCAAATAATATAATCATGTTCCCATAGGAATCTAGGAATTGAGCGAAACTTAACAACTACAGTAAGGGAGGGGGTGCAGGGGCACCGTTTTCAAAGCTTTGTCAGATGGGAGGCCCTCAGACTTTGAAAACCCCTGCTATAGATCATGCTATGTAGAGGCTAGAAAAGCTTTCAAGGTACTACTTTATGCTATGAATTGTGTATTCAGTTCAGGAAATAATGAGGCTTAATTATGTGCCACTAAACCTGAGCAGACTGGACCTGGGACCTAGCTACTTTAAAATTGTCCTGCTTTAAATGAATGGTGCAACCTCACTGGAAACAGAATTACTACATGACATTCCAGCTTTGTTAGTTGAAAGAGCGACCATGGCAGCCATGTCAGACTACTGCCACCCATTCGCAGCAGTTCTAGTCAACACTAGAAATCAATGGTCTGTCCAGTCAACTAGTCCATAAAACAGGGATGGCAGATGGGTTGGACACAAACTTACAGTTAGAACCAAAATAGCACTAAAGTGACAGGCCAAGAGCATAAATAAGCATGACTCACTGTGCTCTCTCTGCAGTTAACAGTTAGCTAGTCAATTAACTAATGAAAACACGGCAAGTATGTGGTTCTGTGTACAAATGTGACTTTACCAACCGTGAGTCACCACCATTTACAAAGGTGCACAATGCACTTTGCTATCAAGTAACCTTGAAAATGTGCTCTTGGCATTGTCGAAGAATGAGGTCATGAATGAAAAAATGTAAATGAGTACATGATCTACAGTTAAGGTGTTTTTTTTTACTACTTATTGGAAACAGACTCAGTACTACAGGGTCATGTGACACAATGATGACTGATACATTGGGAATAGGGGAAGTAAAGGACAACAGGAAGGCATCCCTCTGCTCCTCTCTCTCTCTCTCTCTCTCTCACACACACACACACACACACACACACACACACACACACATAATTGGCATTGTGACTGAAATAGGTTCCGGTCCTAGGCTGTAATTACAATAAATACATAGTAGGCTGCTAGACTTGTTTTTTTATTTCATGATTCAAAGTGAGTTTCACAGTCAGGTGTATAAATATGTTTTTTCTTGGTCAGATCTTTCTGCAACTTCCTAGTAAATACAGGTTAAAACACACGCACACACACACACACACAGACATGCACACACAAACACACACAAAGAATGGATGCAGGCAGTCAAAGCCACATTTTGTGCTGACGATCACCCCTGGATTACCCCTTCATGGAAGGGGGATCAGAAAGACTTTAGCTGTCTCCCATTTTTTCTTTTATTCATTAGCCCTCTTTTTTGGAGTGGGACAAATAGTGCCGCCAGTGGGGCTAATAATGCTGGGTCTGTGTGGCCGCCATGACAATGCTAGCTGAGGCCTGACCCGGAAATCCAGCCAACTGATCAGCAGGTGACAAGTTCACATTGACCAACAGGTCACAACAATAATCAAACAACCTACATGAGACACTGAAAAAACAACAAAAGTCACTTTATTCCTGTCCAATAAAGCTTGATGACCACACGTGTGTTTGTATTTGTTTTCTGTCTAATGTATGTTTCAAGCTTTCTCATAGGAGTCAAGCAGCATTCATGAACCACAATGAATAAGACACAGCACTCATATGCCAAGTCATGTGCCAAATGGTCGTGCAAGCTGCTGCTTTACTGACAACTTAAATGCAGCCAATCAGCACACCCTGCAAATCAACAATGGGCCTTTTAATATGAACCCAAAGGTCTAGAGAGGGGAAGGTGCAATAACACTACAGGAAGGTCAAGAGGTAATTTCAGGTGATCATCAAGCACATGCAAAAGATTCACACACAAACAAATCATCTCAGCAAACAGACCGCTTAAATACCCAGATCCACCAAAATTATTAGAAGACAAGTACAAATCCCAGACTGTTCCGCTACCACATGAACTACTCCATGCCAACATGCCCTGTTGCTTCTAGCGCACCAAAAGATACTCCACAGGACCTGGAGAGTCCTAGCCTTCACTATAGCAACCACCTTCATCCATCTTCATCAGATGTCATGCCCAGCTTCTTCTAGTGCCAAGGACCTAGTGGTTTTTGATGACGAAAGCCTCTTGTCCTTTTGTTTTAGCTGCCCAACTCCCCACGAGGCAGGAAAAGGGCCAGCGGTGTGCTTCTGGCACAACCACACATTAAACTGAGACTCAATACTTCTTTAAAATAAATGCACATGGGCGTACAGAGAAGGTCATTCTCTTTGTTAGTGGGCTGGATTACTATGTCATTGTAAATGACTGTATACAATCCTGAATAAAGAAAAAAATGAGATTCACTCCCCATCCCAAATCTTTTGAATGGTGTTTTCCCATTTCCATTGGCTCAAATTTACAAAATAAAATACTCTACAGGAATTCTGCCTTTAAAGAAAAGACACACATGTAGATTTTCTGGAGTTAATGCAAAAAACAACATCTGAATTAGTTCCTAGTACCTTAGATTCAAAATGTTACATAGGGTATCTTATTTTCCTTTGACATAATATTTTTTCAGTGTTTATAATTTAGAGAATCCACTCTTCCCAAAGACCTTATCTCTCACAACCTTATACCGGTAACCCAACCAACAATAATTTGATAAGGGTCAAAGTTTACAATGAGCCGCTTCAACTCTTAAGCCCTTAATTGGTCCTGGTCAGTTTAGATCCCATTTATGGACATTATCCTTTCAATGACAAAATACACACAATGGCCTAAATCATCCCCACATAGGCTATGCATCCCATTCATCAACTGAGTAACTGAATCCTGAGTCCTGGATGCATCAAGCCTGAGCAAGCTAGAGGTTTATTAAGAGCGATCCTAAACCATGAATGCCCCACGAGACAGAAGGTCTTCCTTTGCAAAGCTGCATGGGCTTCAATCTTCAATGGCGGTTGTGTGGCCTATTGGACCATCCTAAATGGAGGGTAATTAGCAAGACATTATGGTTGCGTCCACCAGCCCAGCAGGACACAGGATAATGTACAGAGACTGATTATTTAACCCCTCAACTGCCAATCTGGGGGAAACACAAAGAGAAGAAGACCCGTTCCCACCGGGGAGGGCAGGTTAAAGGGACATCTAACTAGTGTATTTTCTTTCAGCAGTGTCATGTTTAAGGTGGGAAAGGACGTTTGGAAAGCAACATTCCGTGTTTCAATTTGCAAATATTAGCTATCTGAAAACTGGCATAAAAACAAACAAACAAACTGCTGGGAAGATCACTCTGTTTTCCCTAGGGAAGACCACTGAGTTTTGTGAGGACTTGTTTGAGTGCCGAAAACTCACTATTGTCCCTGGGGCCACTTGCAAACAGAGGGACTGGTCACCTCATGGGCCTGCCCCATGAAGCATTTATGGAACAATAAATCACAACGGCAGCTTTTCACTTTTCACGGGAAAGAAGGATTTTAGTGTGTGTATGTGTCTTTGTCCATGTGTGATGGTTAGAGGTGGGAGGAGTTTTGGTGGACATGGGGGGTTGTGTGTTATTTGGTGTAGTATTCTCCCTTGGGATTTGTCCCAAATTTACCCCTGCACCCCACTTCCCTGCTTCAGTGGGGGTTATGAGAGAGGGAGAGAGTGAGAGACATTCCTGGGCATAATAAGCCCTGGTGAATGAAGGCTACAGGGGGATCAGACTCTGATCCTGATGAGAAGGAGGCCGCGGATCAGGAGCTGCTCAGAGGCTGCCAGTAACACATTGCCAGGTTTTTACTTCATTAGCGTCATGGAAACCCAACATTCCAGCCTCTTGTTTGGGAGCAGGGACGGGAGTTGCAGGAGCGAGGGGTGGAGGGGGATCCATAATGAAAACATTGCCAGATCATTCACCATCGAGATGACACCTCAATACCAAAAGTTTCTGATGCCTTTTTGGAGGACAGACTCTCTGACATTCCATGTTATGGACCTACAAACATAAGGCCATAGACTCCCATTTGAACATTTTGTCCTGAGGATCTGGCATACAAAGAACGTTAAATTTGTTGATTTATTCTGTGCAGTATATGGGGACACAATATTAGTGAGCCATGAAACTGGTAGCCAGGTCACTATAATGTTTTTTATAAATTACAAGCCCTTATGCTGGTCTGATGTTAACCTGGAGGTTCAAGCTTATTTGCGTAACAGTCCAGTTTTAACATACAGCACAACAGAGCTGCATCTAACAGACTCCAAAAGAGCTTGTTCTATTCTTGACTTGTAATATGTGCAATACCAAAATGTTGTGCAAAACAATGTTACTAAAAAGAAGGCTACACCTGGAACATATGAGCTGTTAAAGACTCTATGCTCAAATGGTTTTTGCAGAAAGTCTTGTGCAACGTAACTGACACACCTCTTAAAACAGAGACTGAAGAATATAAGAACAAAAACTTGTTTGTGGTGAGACCAACTATTTTACACTCAAGCATTTAATGTGAAAACTTTGTGCAATACTTAACCTTTTCCCATGATGTACAGAGTAGCATACAAAAAATAATACTTGAAAGAGGCTGATGCTTTTTGTTGATGTGTACCATAAGAAAACTCTTACTTTTAGGACTTGACATCAATGGCCTAACTCTTTGAAGCACAAAACTTCCACTAGGGCCTGACACAATATGACTTGGCAACATTCCTTTTGCTCTGGCCCTAGCTATGCTCAGTCATGCACTGCAAATCATGGGAGCAATGTATTATTTATGCTTCAAAACATTTTAGGGAACGGAGGGGTCCTTATTGCCACAAAGCAAGTGTGAAATCATTAAACATGTCACAACTGAGTCTGCAGATGTGTGATCAAATGGAGGCAGCTCATGGCAGAGAGGGCTAAATAGGATGTTGGACAGGTTAGCCATGACCAATGTCATCAAAACCTATTGAGTCAGACCATAGCTGGACATTCCAGCTACTCACCCTTAAATAACCAGCATGGACGCTGTTGTCGCAATTGTTTCAAAGAAATTGTGTATTCATCAAAAGCTATGTTAAGGCTAGCTTTCAAGAGGCTCTTTCCAAACTTGCCCCCTTCTTCAAAAGACAAACAACAAAACGTGGGTCTAAAAATCAATCACTGTGCAAATCAATAACCTTTGTTTTGTTCAAATGGTTTTTCTATAATTGGCCAAGTGAAATGCCACATTCTTTCACATAACCCTCTCACCAGTACCACACCGTTAATAGGGTATTTGTGCGCAATGCTAAAAATCACCACATCGTTTTCAATACAGGTTTGAACTATTTGCCCACTATAAGGCGGTTGCAAAATGAGTCCACTTAACCTTTAACACTTGAGCAGGGTCACTGCAATGGGTGGCCCATACATGGCTTGATTTCCCCCTCCTCAACATACTTCCTGTGGTCAGTGGCCCTGGTCCACGTCTGTCGACAGACCACCGGCGGTCCACTCTACGGATTAGCAGATTACATGCAGCTGGTAAAAGGCAGGGGAACTTTGCCTTCCCAGACTTCTATGCTCATTCCGATTCATTCCCTGGTGCTTCACCTTTGAAGCTCTTTTTCCCATGACTGCATGCACAAAGAGCTGGCGTTTAAAAAAGAGCACTATGCTACACACACAGCACCTTCCACCTAGGTGGGGGGCTTTTATGTTCCCACTCTGCAGGCTACTGGCTTTGTCAGGCGTGTTAGCTGTTAGCTGAGGAAACCAAAAGTGAAGGAAAAGTGATGCTCCAAGGAAGGCTGAAGTTCAGAAACAACTGACATTTAGTTTGACTACTTGAGAGGATGCAAATTCCAGTAATACAGATCTGATAAGGAATTGACAATGATCCTAAAATCCAAGGGTGAATTGTGAAATGTTCCAGGATCTATTCTAGTCAACAGACAAGTTTACCCTTGGATATTTCTCTCTTTAGTCCTTCGCATATAAATGAGATACCCTGTGTGGAGTGAAGAATTTGTTTTTCCCCCTCTTTCATTTCTCTTTGGAGCTGTCTGTCACAGTGAGGAAAGACAGGCAACCTTTCTCTCTGAGGATAGACAGGAAAACCTTTCTCTCTAGATATCCCCCACATCACCACCACCACCCCCTACTGTTGATGCAAAGCTCTGAAGGTTGGCATTCCAACTATGCTTTCTTTAAGAGAAACTGCAAATCCCCCCCACCGCAAAACCTCTTGCTGGCAGCCAAACTGGTCTGGCATTAGGCTGAAGAGACTACAGTTGCTCCCCGAGCTGTGTAATGTAGGCAAAGGAACATCAGCAGGTCAGAGAGCTGGGAGAGCTGTCCAACAAGTACAAAGATGGGCCCCTTTAGTACACCTGTCAAGGGGCAGAGCCAGGAGGTGAGGGGGCTGATGTTGGGGGGCAAACACAGCATTGAGAACAAGAGGACACTGTTTAGCTTTACTAGCATCCTAATTTGGTGGGAATGGGCTTTGTGTAATAAAAAGCTTGCACTAGAAAACTTACTCTCTTAACTGTCAAGGCATTTAATTTAGTAAAATGTAGTAAAAACACTAATTTTTTAATTCCAAGTATCTCTCAATTTTGGGCAACAAAGGACTGCGTTTTTTTAACGCATTGAAACGGAACTATGCTGATTATAAAAAAATAAATAGGACAAACACATCTAACATTTCAATAATATTTGAAGTTGGAAGGTCATCTCAACAGTTCCAATAAAACAATCTGTGAGCACAAGGCACTGTTGTTGTACAACTAACAGCTTGAGCAGACAAAGGCCTTGCATGGGGGTGAAGGTATTCAGGGTATGGAGGCAATGCTGATCTACATCTGCCAGTCTTGTTAAAGGTACTACAGATTTAAATGCCAAGGGGCAATTTATGTGCCTCTCCATTCATTGACTGTTATGAAATATGCAGACAACTGATTAGATGAAAAGACACTATTTGTTTTAAGATACCCATTACCAGTTTGAAGAAGTTAAAATCAAGAAAGACAAGGGTATCGTTGCTTGTGTGACATATGCTTGGCAAGTTCAATCATACCCCAATAGCTCCGCTTTCCTCCCCTGCCCTTTGTACACTCCAATGGGACCTAATTTGAGTCTCACAAGACAGGGCAGACCCCAATTGGTCCTGGCTATGCTTCACGCTCAGTTTGTTTACCTCCACATCAAACAGGGCCTCTGTTCCTTTCACTGAGCACAGCAACTGCATTCCTATAACAAATTGGTAGCAATTCACATTACAGTTCAGTAGTAACGTGGTAACAGTAGGGAACTGGATGGTAATAAAGAGGTAATAATTAAGTAATACATTAATTACCAAAGTAATTGCCAGGCAATAGTTAGGTATTACCAGTGGGTATATCTAGGTAATATTAGACTGAAAAAAGACCAAAACCAAAGGGTAATAATTGGGAAACACAACAAGACAAAACTGTTTTAGTGATATTATAGTAATATTTTGGTATGGTAACCTAACAAAAAACAGTTATAATAATATGCAATATATTGATTAAAATTGTAATATGGTGACATTAAATGGCTAATAACCTGATAATACATATTATGTAATATAGGCTGATATTATCAGTGTAATACTTAAAATCCCATGACGTCAAAATTGGTTATTTCCATATCATAATGCTGAAATGTATCCTTAGTTATGTTCGAAGCATTCCCTTTTGTTTCAAGGTAATAAAGCCCAAATTATATATTTAATGTTGTGAAATGTTACCTGGAAACATTCTTGGTCATTTCTGTGCATTAACTATTAATCCATGGTTACAAAATGCTAAAACATCTTGCTTCTATTTAATTTCAAGGAAATATTCTCTACTAATACAATGTAGTGTAACAAATTCATTTTGTGTTTACTTCCTGTCAACTCTACAGTAACATTACTTTAAGATTTGAAACCCATTTACCAATATCTCACTCAAAGACCAGTGAATTAGGATACCTGTGCATGGTATTGGGTTAACAAAGTTAGTGCCTGTGCTGCTTTAAATGGTCAGGTGGTTTTCCAAATGGCAACAACAAGCTAAAACCCATTACTTACCTTGATGACATGCTAAAACTGAAATAATCACCTGCAGAATCTAACCAGTTCACTGTGGCTGACTCTTCTTTACAAATTCCCCCTTGCTAAGCTTAGTCACCAAATTATATCACACAGTTACCGTGAACAGGCGGTGCTCTCTCACCACATAGATATGCTCTTAAATAGCAAAACCCAAAGATCAGAGCACTCCATGTTACTTCTTGACAGCCCACTTGCTGATCTAAGAATGAGGTTATTTGTTTTAAGTGCATTGCATGCTTAGTGTCCTCTTAATTAAATGTATCTAAATAATCTTCCACAAAATAATTATATATATATA
>JAPMOB010224063.1:0-34395 GCA_029875015.1 Lepomis gibbosus
GGGATCCTAAACATCAGAGACGCTGACTTGAGTGTATAGACAAAAGTCGCGTTTATTTTATTTTATTCAGAAGAGTAATTTCTTGAGGAGTTGGAATTTACTTTACCTAAAGTACACTTGCAGCTTGATCTTTAGCCAGAAAGTCCAGCTGTGACTGAAGATAGTTGTTTTTCACAGTCTATTACTGGTATTCATGTGTGACACCTGAAGATGTAGCTGAACATTTGACCTGATGCTGGGTGGAGTTCAGATTATTAGGCAGATAGTGTGTGAACTCGCTTGTGCCTACTGGTACCAGCAGGACCAGACCACTGCCCCTTGGTTCAACAGTTATATTTATAATCCTTCCCCCGTAGCTGTCTGTGTGTGTACATAATGCCTTGAGGAGAAAGAGCTGTCCTGTCAGTCAGCAGTCCCACGGGGGGGGGGGACTGTGGAAGGAGTGTGCCTGGCTGTCTGTCTTTCTTATTACTGGGCCATCAGCAGAGCAGCTCACCCACACCCCGCCACATCAGATGGCAGGCCAAGCGGCTGCCACCAATTAACCCCCCGGGCAAAGAGTTCATACTGACGGGCACCAGGACGCCACCATCACAGGGATGCTTGGTAGCTGATGTTGTTTGAATTTTCAGAACAAAGAACCCTAATTCCAATGGCAGTTGTTTGTAATGAATTGTGGTTGTCACTGAAGAGAAGTTTTGCTGATAGATGAGGCCGGCTTTGACATTTTTAGGTGAATTTATGATTGTACAACTCTAAATCCCCACAGAGAATGATTTATGATTTATGTGTGTAAGTTAACACATGTGTGCCCACCCATATCTGTGCGTGTGTGTGTGTGTCCCTCTCCACTTCAGAAGAGACAAATAACAATGGCATGGCTCACTGGGTGCGTCCCCCACTATTGCAGAATTCAGAAGCAGCGGTGTTGAGCAGTGAATTGGCGAGGGCAGGGGGGCTGGGCCGAGCAATTTTTCTATTGTGTGTGCGCCAAATGAAGGTTAGAGAGTGGCTGAGAGGCGTGCGTTGGCAGGGTACAGAGGTTGGCAGCCTTTTCAGGCAGGAGATGGGCTGGAAAACAAGTGGCATTCAATTTTCAGGGGGCCTCATCACTTAGAGAGGAAGGAACAGAGGGAGAGATCACAGTATTGTCTGGGTGCATTTTGGCTTTGAGTTTGTTTATATATGATGGAGAATTTCTCAAATCTAACTGCTCAGCAGGGAGCCACTCTAGGTGAAAATACTGAATATATTATAGAGGCTTATATGTAAGTATATTTGTGCTTAGGGTATGAAATTGTTATGTGTTTTTATCATTCAGTCAGTCAATGTGAGAATTAGTGTTTGTGACAGAAAACCTCCTCCTGGGTTGGAAATTGGCACATACAGAGATATTGAGGACATTTCGTCCTTAAAGATGTTCAATGCTTCTCGTACTGTATAAAAGCCACATCTTTGTCCCAGCATCCTGTCAGCTTTAGTTTGATTTCTACACACGATGGATTCCTGGAAGCATATTTGTTACGAAGCAGTAAGGTAGAGACAGAATTTTTTTCTTACTTTGAAATATTTGCGCACTTTAGTGCGGAACGTTGCCATTTCTGTCTGTCTCTTAAACCATATTAAAGTTAGAATTTATAACAAGATCAGTGGATTTGGTTCCTAACATGTCACCTAAGGCCACAATTATTTGGGAATGATTTGTTGTCTAAAAGGTCACTGAAAGAGGAAGAGGAATACATATGAATATTTTGAAGGTCAGAGGTCTGTGGAGGAGTATTTCATTTAAAAGAAATTAAAGCCAAAACAACCTGCTTATGATTCAACATCAGTATTCTCATCCATAGACTGTATAGTCCATTAAACAGATACCATGCGGGGATACCAAAAGTGTTTGGTCTTACTGGAAAACACACATATTTCCTTTCACACAGTGACCACCTTAAACTAAATAATTGTGAATAACAGTGAATAGAGAACTCCACTGGTCAGTGACCATGTTGCTAATTTTCTGAATAATATATTCAATCAGATGTAGCTGCTTTAATTGTTCTGTTTTTGCACTGGGAGCTTGCAACTAGGGTATCACAAAGGTCGGTGTGAGGGTGAGGGAGAGTGAAAAAGGATGACTGATTGTAACTCAGTGAGTAGATAAACAAAAAGCAATCTTCTTGTCCTCCCGCCGAACTCCTGCTCAGTGACCCCGGCAAAGATGAACCCATCCGGGCTCTGTTTTCTCTCTTTGCTGCAGCTCTTTGAAGAAAAGGTCAGCCCACCAGGAGGACGTTCACTCTCATTACATTTTGTCAATGGAATTACCATCTTTGAATGATTCATTTCTACCCTGTCGCTCCTTTGTCAGTGCTTTATTATAGAGATGTTATTAAAGATGTCCTTTACTGTGCGTGTACAACTACTGTGTTCAGTTATCATGCAGCAATTCACAGTCATGAGGTCATACTGTACCTCAATGTTTTTTAAAATTATTTTTGTGTGTGCTGTTGTATTGAAATCAGTGCGATCATAATGGTTCTAATTATTTTAGAACACAATTGTGTTCAGCATATTGTAGCCTCATAAATGTGAATTCAGTGTGAGTGGTATTGATCTTCTCATCTTACTCTCTAAAAGAAAGCAAATATTACACCATTTACAGGATATGCCCCTATGTATTTTCTTCTGTCCAAATGTTTTATAGTAAATGATATTTAACTAACAAAATGTGACTATGTATATGAATATATATTAATATATCTACTGCTATATGGTATGGTAAGAGTATCACGTCATATTTAGCTTTGCCATATTATTAATTTACTGTATTGTGCCACATTGTATCATATTGAATGACACTTTGTTGTATCCAACAGCATGGTGTTACTAATGTTTATGATATCATATATCATTATGCTATACCATGTTGTATGGTATTTTGTATTGCATCGTACAGTGTTTTATGGTACTGTATAACATACTGGTCTGTTCCTCTCTGTAGCTGTGGCTGTCCCGGCTTGGAGCGGATCTGGGAAGCCGACCTGGAAGCGTGTAACCTGTTCTTGCGAGGCCTCCAGTTGCGGACTCCCAGCTGCAGTGGAGTAGACATTGAAGACCTCCCCACTGCAGCGGTTTATCTGCCAACCCAGCCATGCACCAAAGAAGAAGAAGACTGCGCAATGCTGACTGCGTTAGGAGGGCGCTGGTGTCCAGAGGCCAACTTGCAGCACTCAGAGTTCACCAAGGTAATGCAGCGATGTCTTGCTAATAACACACAGTGTGTTATTCATCTAAATGCCTGTGGATTCATACCGTAGTGCATGACGGATTGATGTGCGGAGATTTTTAGTATCTTGAATGCCCTTTCCACACAACTAATTTTTGAGACTTTTTCATATTCACTTGCTTTTCCTCTTTTCCTTATATCACTGTGGTGTGAAGCATGACCTCAAATAAAGTATGCCTGCTCAGTCAGTCTTACCACTTTACTGGAGGGGACATTTTCAATATGAACATACAGCTGTTGTCAGAATATAAAAGTTTGTTGACTACATTTAGATGAGCAGCAGTCTATTAACACTTTTGCTCAAAGGTACTTCTAAAAGAAGAAAATATAGGCATGATGGAGGCAACCATTTGGAAATATTTTTGCTTCCTTGAAGAGCTTCATTCTTCAGAGTCCAGATTTAAGAGTCTGTTTCTGCATGGTTACATGCATTTATTGAGAATGCATGTGTGTGTTTGTGTGAGCGCTCTGTGCTGGTCTATCTCACAGCGAGTTGAGGTCCACTGCCTCAGGGCATAGTCCATCTCATTCTCTCCTCTCCTCACACTTTCCTCCACCCACGTAGTCTGACTCGTCTGAGATAGGAACAAAGCCAACACAGCCAGCATTAATAAAAATAAAATGGCACACTTGCCAGACATGTTTGTGTGAGACTAAATTTTGTTAGTATGGCTCACAGATTGTGATTTAACATAACATTTTTCAACATTCGTTGATAATACATTTTCAATTTACTTTCGGTATGGATTTACTGGACTGTGGCCATAAGCACATATTTTTCAATATTTGCTGCTGTTGGCAAAATTTCCACTTGCATGTATTAAAACTGGAAGCTGTGGATTTTCATTATCATTTTTAACTCTCCCACTGTTGCGCCCTCTTTATCTTGTCTCACATTTTCATAAATATATACTTTGCATTGACGGCTTCTTTCCCTGCCCTGCCTGATCGCATTTTACAAACTGCATGGATCTATTTTCTGCTTTCCCTTTGTTTCTCTCTGCTTTTCTTTCTCCTCCTAAAGCCTGGCCCCTCCTAACATTTCTCCAAGAACTAAAAGGTGAGACAGCCAACCACTATCTCTCTTTTTGTGTCCTGTGCGCTCTATTTTCTGTGTCCTCTAAGCTAGAAACAACTGGAGCTCAATGTAGCAAAATGTTCTCTGAATTCATCCTAGGCTGTAATTTATTTTAGCGGTTTTAGACTTTAGTATAAATCCTTGAATATTTCATAACATCCATTCAGAGCAATGAAAGATATTTTCTTTGGAAATGAGTCACAATGTTTGCTTTGAATTTGTTTGGACAAAATACAATGAAAAGAATGTATGATGTTCATTGACAGAGACGCAAAAACACATCTATACCGTAAATGTCCATTTAACAACATTTAACATGAATGACAACACATTGCCCTGTCTAACCAGCTAACCAGCTAACATGTTTTTTCATAATAATAAGCACCTTAAAACAAGAGATAGATAGTAGCACATTCAGTGAAAATGTTTTGTCCTGCAGCTCTGGCCTCTACTTGGGGGGAAATAAACACATATCTGTACACTAATTTGGTAGATATGAAAGTTTTCATCTCAAGGCAACAGGCAATAGAAGAGTATTTTATCCGGTTTATGCCAGCCTTTGCAATCTGTACCTTGAAAACAGCATGTGAAAGATTATATGTTGCTGGGAGATGGATGAGAACAAACGCTATCCAGTTTGTGTGACTGTTTCAAAATTGTACCGTTTAAACGATCTGACACAGATACAGTATGAAGGGTTATAGATGGTCAACTGCACCTGTTGTTTACCGGAGAGTGAAGCATTGAAGCTGTTACACGTTTCGCCATTTTTAATTTAAAAAATAATAATTAAAACTTTGCTCTATTTGCATTATTATTTGTTGTTACTGTGCCTTATTATGTACTTACCCTAAAGCCACAAACAATATGTTAGCCTCCAACAGGTACAGTAATTACCGCCTTCCTTAGTGAAGAATGTACAATTACATACTTGGAATACTAACAAAGGAAACCTGCAGTACAGATGAGGCAGTTAATCTATTTTCCCCTTGTCAGTTTTGGTGATGAATAATTACAACCTCTTCTCATTATGATGATGCTGCACACATACAGTACACAGCCAACATAATTGCATTTTCAATAATTCATGAGCAAGTTTATGACTGTGTGGCCTCAACAAATGCTTCCCTTTTGTTGCAGAAACTGGAGGAGTTTTTGTTCTGCATGGAGGACAATCACCCAGAGGTTAGTAATGGTAACACTGTCATTGTATGGTTGAATGTTATCAGTGTAATTAAAGTGTTACATTGATACTGGACGTAATGGGACAAAGAAGAATCAATTAGTTGACCTTAAATTAAACATGACCTCTGTCACCTATCTGTCTGTCTGATCAATACTGATCTACATGAGAAGCCTCTGTTGGTGTGGCTGACTGTCTGTCAATGCATTTTTAGCAAACCTTGATTTATACAGTGGAGGATTTTGCTGAGCTTGTGTTCTCCTTTCAGCACCTCCCTACTTTAAATTCATTCATTCATATAAACTCTTATAGACCTGGCAGCCAGATGTGAATTCAACATGAATCCTGTCCAAACTGCTCCACATGTTGAAGCTATGTGCTAAAGGCTTTAGGAAAAGCAATACTGCTTATAAAATTTGGACTGGAGGGTGGTGCCTTTGCAAAAGCTAAGTTGCAAGCGTTAGCATGTCTGGCTATGGCCATTCTAGCTATGAGAAAACGCATTATGCAAGATAGTGTTACATTTGTCAAGCTCATGGGTTAGTGCGCATCCTCAAAGCTTTTTCTGTTGTAACGTTTAAAAATTAAACATAAAGATTGTTTGTATTTAAAAATACAAACAATGAGGCATAAATTTAATCTATGTCTTGCTTGAAGTAGTAGCCAAATGGAATGAAACACACAGGTCTGATCATACATATATCCTTATCAACTAGTAAGTAAGGAGTAACTAGCTAGGGCAAAACAATAGCATAATCATGATTTATTTCTTTGTCGCCTACATATCAACAACTCGTGAGGATTTTAACTTTTTTGCCTGGGACATTTAGCATTAGCCCTATTAGCATTAGCATGGTATCACAAGTGCATATTTGAGACCCTTTACATTACCCTTGTTTTAAAGTCAACTGAAAACACTGAAAACTCAGCCAGAGACTTTACTGTAACTAAGGGGAAATTCCTTTTCACAGCACTGAACACATCAGACAACAATAGCAAACTGTTGGCTATGACTGCGGGAATTAGGCAGCTCCCAAAGCGATCCCTTTCGCACTTCAGTCTTGTACCTGTACCTGGAGGGCAGTAGGATAAGAAAATGTCAACGTTTAAACTGAAGTCACAGAGCTAGTTAGCTTAATTAGTTGTAATTAACATTTGCTTGCAGCAGTTGTCATTTTTGCCGTCAAAATCTAAGGCTAGAAATGAGAAGTTGTTTGAAAAATGACCAGGTATTTTAATTCTAAAAGTGCCAGTGTTTATAAAGTTTATAATGTGCTGTGCAAGAACAGAAAGCTTGACAGGGTTAACAGTAGGCTTACTGAGGTTGGAAGGGCCAGTTTATGCTCATGCACAAAGTTTAAAGGACAGTGACAGGATTTCTGTACTATGCAACTTTGTATCACTGAAAACTTAGCTCAGGTAAAATTCCTCAATCACAATAAAGTATGATGTATCACTGAGTCAAGTGATATGATGCCTGTTAAGTGGTATTGGTATCTTTGTCTGATGTTGGTGAGGTTCGTGCTGTGGAGGAGTTGGATTCTCTGCCTCAGAGAGCGTCTGACCTCTTTCTCCTTTCCATAATGACTTTAAGTAAATGATTTCCACTTAGCTGCTGCCAAGCGGCTGCCCTGCTGCCACAATGGAGATTGATTGGTGTGTGTGCAAGTGTGTGTTTTAGCACTACCTTTTTTTCTTCTAATCTCTACTAATTGTTCTTTTATCCTCTCAAGGTCCTTAGATTCCCCTCTTCATGCTGACCCTTAGTACCAAACAAGAATAGAGACATTATTAAACTGAAATGTTGATGGCTTTTGATTCGCTTTTTAATCAGGTAGTTTTTCGGGATAATACCATGACATTTACACAAGCCCTGTTTAAACTGTTGACAAGAGATGATTGCAGTGTCCTAATTCCTTACTGCATACAAACTGTATACAGTCGCTACTATACCAGTTTTCACATTATACTGTAACAGTGCATTTACAAGTGACTCAGTAACATGAGTGTAAGTAATTACTAAACTACCAAGAAAAGATTAAAGATTTAATACTTATTTTTTAATTCATTTTTTAATTTAATTTCTTTTCACTCAAGCTTTTCAATTTTTTTCCCAAGATCTTGAGGTTTTTAGCACTCCCATTTCCATACTGCATACTAACTGTAGGTTACCTTAATATATATGATTGTTTTTGCACTGCAGCTATGAAATCGGCTTTACCATTTTGTACTAACAGGCATTAAATGAAGTACATGTGCTGTCGGATGTCAATCAAACTGCAACTTGGCAAACTTCGTAAAGAGAAAGTGAGATATTTTTCCAGAATTGTGGACAATTGTGAAGGTAATTGTCCATTGTGGGACAGTGGTGTGCACCAACAGCTGTGATTGACGTCTAGAGGCGCGCGTAACAGTAAAGTTTGTGGATTTCTTCTATACTAACATTATACTAAAAAGCCTAATAGTGTAGATACTGTATACAATTAGTATGTAGTATGGAATTGGAACACAACTCAAAAAACAATTGCAGGTGGCGGTCTGACTTAAGAAAGATCTTGGGAAAAAGATTTGTTTTTTAGTTTGCATACTTCCTTTTTGGAGTAAATGTGAAAACGCTGCATACTCAAAACCTGTACTGTGCAGTATGGAACTGGGACACAGCTAGAGACGAACACCTTATACTGTCACTATATGTTTGCAGATGATCTTGTAGATGGTCTGGGAAACGGTATATAAGTGTGTTCTCAGTTACTTACTTACAAAGCATCAGTGATAATAAAGACACTAGTTAATCATAAGCTAGTTGATTTCCTTTTAAGTTTGAAATTATTTCAGCTACTTTATTGTTTGTAAAAGCAATTATTGCTTTGAGTGTTATACCTGTGCAATATTATTGCTTTGTATTGCCCGCCCAGTACAAAGTGTCAGTCCTAACAGCACCCATGGGAACATGCACAATTACCTGCTGCTTCTCACTCATTATTGCTTAAATAACCATACCAGTGCATACATGAGTCTGAATATAGAATTTCTCAATAATTGACTCAGGTTCATGCTTCTGCAGTCTGCTTTGTTTACTTTTGGTATAAAAATATCAGCACTATTTCTGCATCAGGAGTCATCGTGCAAATACATGTATGCCTGGGATTCCATCATGCAAATTTACGTGTTGTTGAAATCTCATTTCTTATGTTTCTTGTTTGTCAAATGCAGAGGCAGCAGAGAAAGTAATTTGTATTGTTTTGATCACCACCACAGGAGCGAAATAACATATTTTGAACGCTTGTAACAGTTTTTTTTAAAGGTTTATGTACAAAGATGCTAAGAAACTGTCTGGGATGCTTTCAACAGTGCCATTCAGCGCAGTGAGCTTTTGTTTTCTATCCTGTGGCTGTATTGATTTTACAAATGCTGACTGGAGGCTGTAAAGTATAGAATCAATCAGCTACACAAACACTGAGCTTTTATCTGCTAAAGAAGTGAATAAGCTGACTGTCTTCCTTCTTGGTATCGGAGGACAGTGATCCCTGCATCTCATAAGGTGACACCTGAGGACGGACCTGTGTTAGTGATTGTCCATTAAAGTACCTCACACACAAATTCACAATGCTTTCTTTAAATTATTTGTCCTGGGCTGTTGTGCTTTTAAGTTTAAACCTTAATTGCATCAGGAATGACTTGTACATATTGTGGTGCCTCAGGCCTGTTGTACAATTGTTTTGGGGTGTTACATCATCCGGAGAAGAAGTGCTATTCCAGGACGGAGACCAGAGACATGACTTTCCAGTGATTGTTCTGACACCTCTGAGCTGCAGGGAGTTAATATTTCCTACCTGCAGCTATGAGTCAGGTTAGGTTGCTTTCTATGTGTTGTTTGACGAGAACACTAGGTCTGCGTGCAGGTGTGTGTGTGTCTATTTGCCCAAAGTGCGTCTGTGTACTCTTGAGCGTGTGTTTGTGTTCTCTATGCTTGTTAAGTGTGAAGAAAGTAGGACACAATGTCTGCAAAGGGGCCTGTTCTAATTATGGCCAGCACTGTCCCTGAATGCTCTGCCCTACTGCACTCTGCTCCTCCACCAACCTGACATCCCCACCATCGCCCAGTACACCCCCCCCCAGTCCCCTGAGCATCCTCAGGTGATCCACAGATACACCACTGAATGTTTTCCACACAATACCCCTGTGGTGTATTGTGTACATTATCACCTTGGCACTTAAACAAATATTTTGGCATTCTCTTATTTTTCGTCTGTTCAGCTGTTCCCCACTTCAGACTTATATCTGGTTGAAACAGTGTCAATTATTTAGAGTGAAAGTGATGAAATGACACTTGGAAAACTCTGAAAAGCTCCATGTTGAGCTGTAACTCATGGTTAAGAGCGCGTATGTAATCATTATTAAAACTAAAATTAAAGACTGAATGAAAAAACTTGAGCCAAGAAGTGAACCTTCTCTATGCTTGTACAACAGCAGTCACTGCTAAAGTAGGCCTCGTTCAAAGCAACAACAATGAACTTTCATTTTGTGTTGATTCTGGCAGCCCCTGTGGACAACAGTGGTAGTGTTGCCACTGCCTCCTGCCCTAAAGATCTTGATCTGGCTAGATATGCAAGGGGAATTTGTCTGTAATTTGGAAGCAAGTGAAAGAAAGATGCAACTTATTTTTAGTACTGCTTTTCTTTTTTCTAGCAATGAGGTAACATTTGTGGTTGTGTAAGATCAATTGTTATTTGATGATGGTGAAACAAAATAAACTTTGATTTAGTACCTAGGTTACATGTAAGCTTACAACTAACAGGTTTGCTCGCTTATAGTATATTTTTGTTGAGAAAGCTAAAGTTATCAACCTGTTCTGTCTTTGTAATAATAAGCTAACAGCAAGATATAGCTCGGTAGCAAGGCCAGCATAACAAATTACATTATAAGCCATTTGAATTACAGTCCACCTTGACCAATATTATGGACAGTACAAGAGTGCACCTTCTCCTTACTTTGTGGCACTTACAAACAACATGACTGTTCTTTCTAAATTAAGTTACATTGGAGGTTTTTGTTGTAACACTTGATTACAGATGGCTCAAACACTTTTCAGCTTGTTATAACAGTACCAAATTTTCTTTCTAGCTTGCTTGGTTGTTTGTTGTTACTGTCAGACAGACTTTTTGTGTTCATTCATTTTCAATATCAGACACATAAATTTGAACCATTTCAGCTTCAATTGTCGATCCTGTCTTCCTTTCTTCACCCATCATTTTATCCCTTGTTTCCTTTTTCTGTCAGGACGGGTGCAGCGAGGCTGCGGCTGCAGACCTGACAGAGCGCTGCGAGCTGATCAGTGACAGACTAATGACCTTGGAAGATGAATTGCAGACGGCCATACTGAACCGAGATCCAGCCCTCACCCATATCCTTTCACTGCTCTCTAAATATACATATATCAAATAAACTGTATACTATCTGTGTGTGTGGTTCTGTCTGCGTCCATCCATCTTAAGGACCTAGTTTCCTCGAGGCCTTCCAACTCTCAAAGGTACACATCCAAACTACCCTTAGGCTGACTGATGTTTGCTTTCTGTGACTTTACCTTTCGAGGCGAAAAAAAATCAACCTGTCTTATTTGACATTATGGGTCCATTCAGGGAGGGAATTGAAGATAAACTGGGATCAGAGGATTTTTCTTGACAGGCTGGACGTGCCGACTGTAAAATGAAATGGTAAAAGTCCAAGCGAGGTTATTAGAGGGTCCTTGATGTGGCCTGCCAGTCACCACGAGCTGAGATTAAAGTCGGCCCGACAGGGCCAGCTCCACGTCAGATAGGGGAATGTCACTGTAATGACTCCGCTCCAGTCATATCTTAATGTCCATCCTCATGCTGAACCTAGCTTCCTCTCCTCGCCCCTCCTCCGTCTGCCCACTTCCACTTGCTGGATCTGGCTCGGAGGAAATTACAATATCCATGAAAATGACTCAAATGAAAGTGTTGAAGCTGATTACAGGTCACAATACATCATTTTCCGCGCTAATTAGAAAGCTGATTGGAAATAGATTGGTGTGTTTTTCTCGTTCCACTTTTCCCCTCCACACTGTGGGCTTATTAAGACAGATAGAAAAAGCAATATTTCAACACGGGGATGAAGAAAATTTGTCACCTGACCTGCTGTTTTAAAAAAAATCAATTTAGTGTTGCACCTCATGTATCTTCTTTGAACATGGGCTGCCAGGAATACTTATCTGACTTACTTAACCTAATCTGCTGAAGATGTCTATTAAGGTTTTGGATCTCTAAAAGCCATGTGTTATACAGTTTGTCCTTCACTCTCTCTGTTGAAGTGTGGCCGGACTTTTTCCCCAACTGATTAGAGATTCATTCATGTCCCCCGCTGTGATGCCAGGGGTCAGTACAGTCTCTGTCACTATTTGCATGATTTCAATGCGGCCTGGCAGTCGGAGATAGACACAGATTGGCCCGCTTCTCTCAACCTCTCTGTTTTTGTGTCCTTGCATGTCATTCATCTCAGCCTTTTGAAGTCCATGCACTCAAGCAAAGTGCCGTGGACACTGAGGACGCTGAAGATACAGGACAATATTGTTGTTTAGTTACAGAAATTGAACAGAAGCTGAAGTTGGGATGATGCTACTGTTGCCATAGTGACAGGAAGCTCAAATCTCCAGTCTCTAAGGGTCTTAATTGAGTCTCTGCTCTCAATACAAGGAGGTAGATGGACAACCACAGAGACTGGAATTGGAAAAAAAGGTGAAATGATGTCAATCTGAGTGTTTAGTTTTAAAGGTCTTTAACATAATTCCGAACTCCGTCGTCCCATTTGGACCACGTTGCCCTAGCAGTCTTGTCGAACCTTCTGCAGTATTCATGAAAAGCTCTTTAATGGCTGGTTAATTATGAATGAGGACAATCTGTGTCCATTCAGACAGTAAAACGAGCCATCAGGCCCCATCTGCCATCAAAGCCGTCCCTTTGATTTGCCACTTAAACTGGACACTCACACAATTAATTTGAGTTTCTAAGCAGGTTAAACAATCCCCCCCACTGATGACAGCCTCTATCCCGTTCCATTGATGGTTTATGAATAATTTAGCTGGCCAGTCTGTTTGCTTGGGTCCCCACACTGCCACCCAGCTTCACAGACAAGATGAGCTCATGAATAGTGAATTGGATGGGGTTAAATTGGGTATGACTTGATGATCTGTCCCAGTAATCCGTTTGGTGGCCAAATTGGAGATTGATGACTTCATCGGGTTATGGTTGTCCTCTGCTATCACCATTAACGGTTGAGGGCCACGGGTGTCACTTTTGCCCTGATATTTGTGTGCTGGCGTGCTCTTAGGTTTACATGTTAATGTGTGACTCCCCGTTTGTGTCTGTAACATCAGATCCTTCCTTAACTCACAATGCACAGTCGTTAGAAAAGGAGGTTCAGGAAGTAAAAGCCACTTTACAAACCATGCTCGCACAGCTGAAAGAGGAGGAAGTGGAGGAAGAGGAAGTGTGTGAGTTACAAGATGATGACCTCATGAAAAATGGGACTGAGGAGGAAGAAGAGGAAGAGGAGGAAGAGGAGGACCAGTACTTCAGTGACAGCTGGGGCATTTGAAATGGATGCTTGTAGTGTTTTATGACCACTCACACACAGACTGGCTCTCTGAGAGCCTGACCTCAGCTTTGCAGTCTGAGTGACCCCATATCCATTTACTGCAAAGCCTCTGTGGTACTGCTGAAAGTTTCTAGTACAAAACCTTAGAAAGTCTGTGTAACATTTTATCCATTTACAAGTGGATGGTCTTGCTATAAATGCAAAATATCTAATCAAGTTCCTCAAATCTTGCCAGCATAAGTTCAACCAGGGAAAGAGACCCCCAAGCCGACATAGGGATTATTTCTTCAATTTAGATGTTTTTGGATAAAGGGTTTTCATGGTGTGTCATACTAGTGCTGTGCAATTAGGTGACTTTTTTTGCACTTTTAAACTTGGTGAATATTTGCCTAATTGAGCGTTTTTCAGCTGCTGAAATGGTCAGCCTTAAAATGAGACTGTGGGACTTTCGCTGAACAACAGCAACACGTGACCACAAAGTAAAAGAATGATTATGGTAAAATGGTTAAATATAGCAAGAGTCAGTGAACTGGCTCAAGTAATGTCAGTCACACAGCAATATATATACAGTGTTGGCTAATATTAGCTATCATTAGCCATAAAGCTGTATCACCAAAACCCTTGAGAGTGTAGTGAATTGAGCAAGGGTTTAGTGCATTTCTCATTTCAATTTTCGATTGTAATAGTAAGAATGTTTTATTTCATCAAAAGATATAGTGTCACTTTTAGGGCCCTTTCACCCTTATTCGTTTTGGTCCGGACATTCAGACTTCAGTCTGTTTGATCCTAACCAAAATTACAGGTAGTAATGCCATAATAACAATAGTTGCAGTGATATGGCCATTCATTCTCCTTAAGGCCAAAGATTTTTGTCAAAGCTTCACACAATTAACATCATGCTCGCATCAGACACACGTCCTTTTACAAAGCAATCAATGCCAAGCAAAGGGAGACACAGCCCATAGACAATGAAATTAGGATACAAGTATGTCATGTAAAGTTCTTTAGGGCCCTAGAATAATTACAATGTAAGATCAAACCAAAACTAACCGAATGTATTAAAATGGTAACTTTGGTTTGGATCTTGGTTAGGACTTTCAGGTGTGAAAGGGCCCTTACATTTCAGTGACAAAAACAAAATCAACCTGAAACCAAACTAGGAGCTGAAAAAAAAAAATCACTAATCGCTTACCACAGCCGCCTGTTTGAATTTTGGCCATAGACCAAGTGGACAATCCAAACATGTTTTTCTGCTAACAGTCTTGCACATAAACTAAAATGTATGCTTCTTTGTAAGGTCAGCCAGCCACTTTTGTGTGTTTTCTGTACGACTGGACTTCAATTAATTTTGTCCATGAAATAACTAATTTGTGGTGCTACAGAATGTGAGTTAACTTGAACACTTTACTATTTTTTTGGTGTGGAAAATGCAATGTTTAGATTTTTCCCCTCCCTGTCTCAAAACAGAGTATGCCTGGCGAGATGCTCTGTACTTTGTAATACATGTGTCACAGAAGTCAAATTATGTCTAATGCTTGCAGGAAATACTGAAGGATAAAATATCAGACACATGAGATATTTGCAACTGCTGTTTGTTTTTTCTAAAATAATGTTATCTTCCACTGATTATGTGTTTTTTTTTTTGATGTCAGCTTAGAATATTCTTGTTCCATTCCACTGGGTGTCACTTGAGTTTTTGCCAGAAACATTTTTGTACTTTCACCAATAATCGGGTTTTTTGATTTACTGTGCAGCTTGAACTTGCTGTATTATATTTCATATTTATTCCTTACAGCATCTCACTAATTACAGTATGTACCATTCAGCTTAATGTTGTGTCCTGCTGTTTTCTTCTTGTATTGACTTACAGCCCCTCTGGTGATTTTCTCTCATATAAAATGTGTGGGCATGCTGCCAGGCAAGTGAGGGCAGTGGTGACATGTAGGAGATATCAATACGAGGTCCTCTAGTGAGGTCTTTAGGGGATACATGGGCTTCTATTGTTATCTCGCCTCTGCAGCGGCGGTGTGGCTAATTGGGAGGCAGCCTCGCAGAGTACATGACTGGGAAAATGGGATGGTGTTGCTTTGTCTCCATCTGATTCTGCCCCGTGTTTTTTGGAGCAGGGGGCCGTTGAGGGATCCTCAGAGGTGTGTCTGCAGTCCTGTGCTCTGGGCTGTAAACACAGCTGAGTGCTCAGGGTTTTTCCGCTGCAGCACAATGGGCCTTTCTCACATTACAAACAGGTTGCAAACTACTTGCCAGGCCAGAAGTCTCCACATCTATCAGCTTCAGGCAGCGTACAGACAGAGCCTGGCACACACACCTTTCTGCCAAACACCCCCACTTCATAATTGAATCTGTGCTTGCGCCATACTGTGCCCCGCATGGCAACTCTGCTTATAAAATGGCCACAGAGAAAAACCCAGATGGTTTTCAGCAGGCAGATATAGTAGCAGGGTGCAATGTTTCCTGAAGCACCGTGTGGTGTAAGGTCCTCTCTCTGCAATTTGGTTGTTATTATATATATGCCTATACTATCATATTATTCTCTATTATTCTCTTTCCATGTATACATTCAGCTCTGCCTTTTATGTTGCTGATAACAATCGATCTTTGATTTCCTGATGGAGGTAGATAAAAGAAGACTTCTCATTTCTAGCTGGGAACCGGTGATTTGTCGGCTAAAATGACCACTGCAGCTAGCACATTTTATCAACTGCAGCTAGCTAGCTAATTAACCTAATGTTAACTTTATGAGATGATTCAAAACATTGTTGTAATCTTAATTTTGTTTCCAGCTGACTTAAGACAAGAAACCCTCTAAAAATACTCTTAAATAAGCACTTCATGGCTGCATACATGATTTTGTACTACAAGACTGAGGCTAAAAACTACTATGTCCCAGGCAAAAAGTTAGCATCGTTGCTGTGTAGTAGGAGAAATACTAGAGAAAGTCAACAGACTTTTTTAAAAACACATCCTTTAACCCCACAAAACAGTGCAGTATGAAATGCACCTGGTCTTAAATTTAATACTAGGTACTAATCTAGTTAGCTGAATATGCTAATGTTTGCAGCTTACATTAGAGAAGACAAAACACACTGTTTAATTGTATAAACTTGTATTTTTGTTTTTGAACATGGCCATATAAACGATTTCAAAATCTGGAAATCCAAATCCAAAGCTTGACAGATGTGCCATGCCAAGTTGCTGAGCTATAATTGGACAGTTGCTGTTTAGGGGGAGGGGGGGTTCTGGCTAATTGTCAATTGGAAAGTCACCTGGCAGCTTTATGTTCAACATGGAACTTCAATCCAATAAATATAGAGATAGAAAATTTGCCAGTGAGGTGAGATCAGTTGGTTTGTTTCAAGAACAAATTGATTCATTTAAAGAATGTTAATGTGTCACTTCATTTATACACACGGGAGTCTTTCTGATTCTGCCTTCACAGTAATGAAGAAAATAAACACAAAAAGAAAGAGAGGTGAAAAAAGACATTCATTAAGCAACTGAAAATGACATGCAAATTGAAAGTGATGTTGTTCCAACCCTTGTTGAAACCCAAGTGTTTCTCTGGATTTATGAAGAATGTTTCATGACTGACTATGAATGAATTAATGCTTTTAGGAATGTGTCTGTATCAGGGGATTTTGGTCTCGGGTCTGGATTTGTTTATTCGATTCCCTGCCGAGTTGTTATGTTGTTGTCTGACAGGTACATGTACAAACTCTCTGAACCATGGGAGAATCATAGATCGTGTAGCAGATTTTTTCTCTCGCACCGCTTCAACCGGCGTCACAGACACCATTAATGAATGCAAATTGGGCTTTTTTTGTATTCATGCCTTTCACATCCTCCGAGATTTCTTTATGCTCCTTTGAAACTGACACCTTTTGCTACGTGTGAGAGATGGCATGTCAGTTCTGGTCATTGAGTCAGTAAAGTTAAATCTCCTGAGGTGTTTTTGTACAGAGCAAAACTGGACACTGAACTCACCGCTGTCTGCAAGTGGCCTTTATTCAACTCTTTGTAAGTGGTTTTAGGAGCTCATTCAAATTCACTCTGCACTTTTCTCAACTGTTGAATAAATTCAACTGAGCAATTAAATGGGGATGAAATTCTGGTGCAATTAATAACCATTTTAAATAATCTGATTGCAAAAGTCAAAATCTGCATATTTCTCTGTCAAACCAGTAAATGGAGTATGGCACACATGAAAAACAGAGCAGACTGGGAAGAGACAACAGGAGATAGCCTGCCTTATTCTTCTTCCTGTGGTCTGATCCTGACGTTGAAAATCACACTTAGTTAGAAACACTGTGCCAGTGGGATCTGCAGTTTCCTCAGAAACAGACCTATTTCCACTTATGGCTGTATGGGAAATCACAGGTTTGGAAGAAATGCACTCAGAGACACAAGCACATGTCTGTTTACACATGAAAAACAGAGAGCACAGGAGTTTGAGAGAACAGACATGGAAGGTGTGTGTGTTGAACATGTGTGCAGAGCAAGATTTTCTGATCCTGCAGGAACCCAATCTCCAATATTACTTATTTACATATTTAATGATTCAGATTGAATTTGGCATAATTATCCTCCGTGTATCTCTCTGAGCAGTAAGACCCTGAGGAAAAAATAACAGAAAGCCACAAAAGATATTCAAATCTCTAGTGATTCAAGCGTCTGATATAGGCTATAATATGTCTCAGTAATGAAAGAGTCTGTTTAGTACTGTGTGAACCACTAGGACTGGCCTGAAGTTGAAGAACATTGAAGAACAGGAATGTTCAATAGCACCACTGTGACACTGAAACACTCACCCCACTCCATCTTCTCATCTTCCGGTCTTGTCCATGTTTTATCTCCCATTATCATGTAGCTCTTTCCCATGACAACTCTGACACACAATAAGTAAGGTATTTTTAAGTGTCAGTTGTTGGAATAAATCAAGATATAAGGCCACGTAAGTAAGCAGTTAGCATAAAAAATAATAGCAACCTCAATTGAACAGATAAAAGTACGGTAGCCCTGAAGTTTTTCTACATATTCTCCTTCTACACTTCCTTTCTCTGTGTTCTCCTGGGGCGAGTTTAATCTCAAATCTTGTGTGTTTTCCTGCTTGTTTGATTGTCTTCTCCGCTCTAATGAGTTTCACCTGTCTCTCATTATCCAGACATCTCTCTTGTATATTTAAGTCAGTGTTTTCATTTGGTCTGTCCTCTTAGCTGCAGACCACATAAGCAAGTTCACATTTTGTTTAATTATTAAGAAACATAAAAAACTGAATCGACTCAGACTGGTGCCATGCATTTTGGTCTGAATCTCTGGTTTTCCTGTGTCTGTGCTTGGCTTAACATGACACACAGCTGTTGTGTTTTAAGGTTTGCCGTTGAGCTTTGCACTTCACAGCCACCATACAAAAGTAACTATAAGGAGCTCTGTGCTGTACATAGGTGCCACGGCCATTGAGCTACCACTGAGGACACTGAGTTCAGGATGCTCTAGTTATATTTCACAAATTCATTGTGCTTTCAGTCTTTTGTGTACTTTGTGAGAGCGGATGTGAGCTGTATATGTGCTTACAGAACTATTATAACAGCCAGGTTACTTCTGTTTTGTTTTTTTGCTGAATAGGAGACTACTGCCGTGCAGGCGTTGTGATTACATTCTTCCCTTCACTGTGATAAAGATTGCTAATCGCTTTGAGAGGAAGTTTTGTAGCAGAGGTGGCTTAGATACTGTGATGCTGAAAAAAGAGCTTAATACAGAGTCCATCTTCAAATTCCTTAATGTTGTTCTCCCTATCTCACCACCCCAAGCTGATCACTGCTGTAGCCTAGACATGTTTACATTTTTAGACCATATCTAAAATCCTGGCTCCTGCATACAGCCTAGCTTCAACATGTGATGTTTACAGATCTTTTCTGAGATTCAACATTCAAAAATGTCTCTATTATTTAATGACAACACACTAAAATTAAATTATTAATTAAATTAATTATTAATGTGTCACAAATTTATTCAGAGTAACCCTGAAAAAACATACTGAACACAAATTTGATTAGAAGACAAATATTTTTGGATAATGTCTCATACTGTGTATTTAATCCCAGTTAGAAGTATAAAAAGTGCTCATGTCAGACTGCTCTAAAATGGTTTTCTCAAAAGGCAATCGCTTTAAAAGCTTAAGCTTGCTTCTCTGCCCAAAAAACATCAGAGTAATAAGATCAAAGCCAAGAGGAACTCGGTGTGACACACCATCAAATCTCTGTAAGAAGATTTACAGTATCCTCGTTCCTTTGTGAAACATCACTGTCAAACCTTAAACAACAGTTATGACAGTGTTTTTGGGGGGGTGTTTGTTTTGTTCAGAGCAAAGAGATGTTTTGTGCTTCTGTCTTATGTGTACTATCAAGAGGAATGGGATACCCCTTTTTTAGACAAGCAGTGAAACCAGCAATGGAAGCAACAGAGAACTGATTATTACTTATGTGTCCAAGCAGGAAAAACATATTGTTAGTAATTCCTCCAGGGAGAGCTCTTTCATTTAGATCTATGGTGCAGCACTTCCTCCATGAAGCCCAGACGCTGGTTCACCTTGTAACATCCCTGGGGGACATGGCTGTCACTGGAAAGCTGAAATATCATGCCAGCTTTGCCATCCTTCCCACTTAGTCTCAAAAACAGGCAGGTACCACACCAGGGGGAGACAGGATCGATAGATCTGATGGATGGAGCTGGCTGCCTTTAGGATGGGGGCAGGGGGACGGAGAGAAGGGGAGAGAAGTAATGAGAGCTCCTGTGAGCGATGGGAAGGGTTTTGCCATGGGAGGCTGGGCGTGTGGCCCTCTTTCCCTTCACTTGTGCTGCCAGTCTGGCCTAATGAGACTTAAAGGAGCTCCTGTCCCGGGGAGGGAGGTGCTGATGTGAGATGTTGCTTCTCAGCAGCTGTCAGTCTGTCTAGACCAGCTTGCACCCACAGAGAACGATGAACACAAGATATGACATGCCAGCACAGTATGTGAAGCTCACTTTTTTGGTGTGGTTCTACTGCTGGAACTTTATCTTTCGTAGCTAGATAACATTTGGCTTTAAGCTGCACTTATCAATATTTTCTATATTAACAATGGATCAAATGACTATCTCTAATGTGAAAGGGGCTGCTTGTAGTGATGAACCCACAGAGACATTTCACCAGTTGTACAGTTCCCCTCCCCAGTTCACCAGCGTTGTTGAAAAAGCATATTAGGATCTGGCTTTTCACTTTCTCTGGTGATTACATTTAGTTTTAAGAATAAGTTGTTGTTTGTTAGACAAAATTGTCAGCCCTGTTAAAATGACAGTTAACATTAAATACAGAAGCACCTCGCTAAGCAAGCTAGCTAGCTCCATACAAGGCCGTTAGCTCCGGTGTATCGTCCAAATGTGGTCATGTCCTGTGCAAAAAATTAACATGGCGGCGGGCTGTCGACCAAACTCAAGGCTTTAAAACGGCGGCCCACAAACCAAAGGGTGACGTCACAATGACTACGTCCACTTCTTACATACGGTCTGTTAAGGTTATGGTTATTACTTAATGTAGCTACTTATTTTAACCCAAACCATAATCTTTTTCTAAACCTAACCAAGTTGTTTAGTTGCCTAAACTTAACCAAACTGGACCATGTCACAACATTAAGCATGTGTTAAGAATGTCTTACACAGACGCTAAAGGGTAGGCTACCTTGTGTGTCTGTACCAGCCTAAACTCGGGTTTTTCACCCAGAAGACTGGAGTTTGTGTCCCATGTGAAACCTGCTGTCATTTCAGTGTGGATCGTCACAATCCTCCTCATCCCACACATGTGCACACACACACACACACACACACACACACACACACACACACACACACACACACGGAAATTCACTATATTTTCCAAGAGCCCAACACACTATTTATAGCAATTTTGCCTTGAGATGTGTAACTTTATAAATAAATGTGCCAAGAGCAGCTATATGGGCCCTCTTAAACTTTCCCATCCTTTTCAAGCGCCAACACCAGCAAAGCAGCCCAAGGATATTAGTGCCATTTGGAATTTAAAATGGTAGCAGGGTGAAAAAGAGAAGAAGAAATTGGGAATGACAGAGAAAACAGATAGCAATGTGAATATTCCTGTGGGGGAGGATATTTATCCATAAAAGATGCAGGCTGTAACGCACGTCTGAGAACAAATGGCAACAACACAAAGTAGATCTGAAATGTTATGCTGTTTCACAAGAACTCTTGTCCCTTGCTGTATTATTAATCATATTGTGCAGCTACCAATGTTTGGAATTGCAGCTGCCTACATCTGCATGACAATCATCCGGCATGAATTATCTAAATGAAATAGAAGTGGTAAACCTAGATAAGCAGACTTACAGCTACAGGAGACAAGATATGTTTAAATGAAAACATCAATATTCATCACAGAGCTTGAGAGTGGATTAAAGCCACAAAGCAGTGAAGCTAAAAAACGTGTATGTTGAAGGATTGCTCTGGACAGTGGGTTTCTTAAACTGACTTAAGATTTGTCTGGTGTTTGGAGATGTGTCCTGGCTGACAGAAGGATATTATCGGGCTGATATTTACAGAATATCTTGTTTTTGGTTGACAAGGCAATCTCAAACACTGAATTTAGTTTGTAGCTAGTTTGGTTGTTTATCTTTTTTTTGGGGATACAAAAAGAACCCGTGCATCTCAATTTGTGCGTGTCTCATAAAATCAATCAAATCATTGCAATTTTTTGTTCTGCAATTCATATGTTAGTATGCTCCAATGACTTTCACAACTGTATAAACCGCTCTGAAATGCAAGAACAACTGTTCTGTTATAACGGTGACAGGTGAAAGCTCCCCCCAGTCAACAGAGGGATTCGATTACGTGCCTACTCTATATCAATTGATTTGAAAGACACTCATTTATAAATTAAATTCAAAACTTAATCTCAAAACATCTTAGTCTGAATTAACCCCAGTTTAACCTCATGGTCACATACTGTATCATAAGATGGTTCTATTTACATACTAATCTGGGTGTTGTGGATATTTAGTTTTATTACCGAGGCTTACATCATCCAGCTATTTATCTTTTTTAAGGTTTGATCTGGACATATAAAGGCAATCAAGTATCAAATACAACATTCATGAGAGACATTTAACATAATTGAAATATGCATCAAAAGGAGACCAACAAACAAAGCAAAAAAAGAAAGAAAATGCATGCCATTTCAAGTTTCAAGACCTTTTTCTGAAAGCTATCCTAAGATACATTCATGACAGACTCAGTATCTCAGTATCAGTAGCTTTATGGCCACAGTACGTGCACACATACAAGAAATTTGACTTCCTAGAAATAGACAGGCAGCTAAACACAAGGACAACAAAGCTGAACAAAGATATGTAAAAATAAATATCAAATCATTCTGCACATACAAGTCGGTGAAGAAATAGGTGCATAAAGATAGCATACAGATAGCATATGTTCATATGACACTCCTTCAACATTAAATAACTGTAATAACATCTGGAGAGCTCTTCTCCAAAACCTTACAATTAGGATGACAGCTGATCCTTAATTTGTGTTTAGTGCTAAGTTCTGTTTTGAGATTTCTTGGCTCAGTTTGATCTGACAACAAGCCTGCAGGGTGTCCAACAATACCTTCAATTTTATACTGAAAAATAAGCATTCCTCTTGCTTCTTGTACATTTTCCTGATCTCTAACCCTGTTATGAAGGCTATTAAATATGTTTTCTGTTTATTTTTTATTAACAATTAAGCAATTAAAGATTCTGTGTTTAATATTAGGGAAGTGACCCACAAAAACCTAACTTGTTTCTTTATTTGATTGTATCATAGTTAAAATTAAATGGGACTCTAGTGAACACATAAATTGCTTTGCATCACTGCATGTGTGTGTGTGACTATATATCAGTATGTCAGTACCAGTAGCATCTGACTAAAATTTTAATTTGTCAAAAACACATCAAAAACACGTTTGGAGCCAAATACATACAAAACTATATCCCCATCAGCATCAACTAATCTCCAGTTGGCAAATATTAGTATGGTAACACACTAAAGTAGCATACTAGTCTTATTAAATGTGTGCCACAAAATAAAAACATTGTATCATGTGTATCACAATGACAACTGGCTAGATTAAAAAACAGAATAATAATACGTAGCTCTATGAAAAGGTTAACAAAACTAAAACAGATTTTTATTAAAGGTGACTGTCAGGAATGTCTTCCCTTTGGTCAATATCATTCAACTTGCGGTGACCATAATGCGGTCACGGTTGTGCTTTGTTTTAACACGTCACATTGCCAATAAACATTTTTGTGTTCATTAAGAATAGCAGAGCAGAGCTAACGGTCATGATTATCCTTTAGAGAATCTCAAAACACAAATATGTATCTCTCATTTTATTGTTTAAAAAACCCAGTTGATTCATAAATACAACTCAGAGATGCTCACAAGTCTTTGAGCTAGAGTCCAAGTCAAGTCTCAAGTCTCTAGTGGTTATTAGAAATGTTGTATCACCTGCTGCGTTCAATCCAGGTTGCTAATAAAACTTCATAGCTATAAGGAATAGCTACTGTTAACCTGTTTTTCATTTACAGAGCACAACCATGTAATGTGCAATGCAATTAATGACAGCTTATTAAATACTATAAGTCAATAAAACTGTGACGTTGCATAATCAACAATAAACCTGGAACCTGTTTTTAACTTACAGAGCACAACCATGTAGCCAAATGTACAATGCGTCTACAGTTAACGACAGCTTTTGAACTACTATAAGTCAACAAACCCTGTAGATTTTCAAACCCAGTGTAAAGTTAACTAAATAATACTTTAAAGTTACATGGTCAACAATAACACTGTAAGCTGTTTTTAATTTACAGAGCACAACCATAATGTGCAATCAATGAAAGCTTAAACTAATGTTAATCGACCACCAGAAGTTTGGCAAGTAAACAAACGCTCATTCATCTTTTCATAACGAACGACAGTCGGAGTTAACCTCTGTAGGTCGTAGCTGAAGCAAGAACCAAGCTAACGTTAGATGGCCAATGCTGAGCTAAACATGTTTACTGACCACATAATTTCGTTCAGCGCTTCTTTGTTTGGATCTTGTTGTATGAAGTTTTAAAGCCAAAGTTTATGATGAATGGCTCAGCAGCTGCCGGTGTTTGTTGTCCTCTCTCACACGCAGCAGATACCACATGTTACGTAGGCAGGTTATAGGTAACGGAGCAAGCCCATCAGATGTTTCCTAAAAAATAAACATTGTTCACGAGTCCTGCTCCTCAAGTTCGAGTCGAGTCTGAGGTCTTTTGAGGACGACTCTCAAGTCAAGTCTGACGTCACTGTGTGTGCGACTTAAGTCGCACTCGAGTCCGAGTCTCTAACTCGAGTCCCCATCTTTGATACAACTATTAAGGCTTTGAGGAACTCTTCATGGCAGAATACAAAGTCTCTTTAAAAGGACCTCAGTTTTACTCCCTCCTCTAATGTCTGCAGCAACATGAACAAATACAAACTGCATTTTGTTCTCATGCCGTACTGACCTTGTCCGGTTTGGAACATCATATAACATTATGAATTAAGACCACTGCAGTTTCAAGGTCAAGACAAGCAAACATGCAGTGGCACTACGAGTGAAAGTCTTTGAGGTGTCTTAATATACAGCTGGCAGATTAATAATATACAACTAGAAGAGGGACAGAGAAGTGAGCTGCCATATCCTTCTCTGCAGCCAGTCCACTGCAGAGCCATGGGGTCAGTTTGTTGCATCTCCCCAGGAGGTTTCCAAAAGCAGCGATTCCTCCCGCAGTGTAGGAAGTGAACTTGAGGAGCCCTTTGTAAACACCCAGGGGAATGTGTCTGTGTGTGACCCTGAGGTCAAGGACACAGTGGGAATGGCTACAACTGAATGCTGCCTCTGTCTGAAAATTGGGGATACTATTATCTCTCATTTCTCTTTGTTAGTTGTTTCTGAATCATTTGCTTGTATGTCTTCCTCTGGGCTTCATTTATTGCAAAGTGAGAAGGAGAAAGGCATTTTTCTTTGAAGAAGTGTAAAAACTATTTCAGGAGAGCACATACACATGCACACGGTTCATCTAATTAATTCAGTATCCAAAAGAAGTTGTATCTGATTAGGGAATTATCAGCAATGAGGAAAATGGTCAAATTGCAGCTTCTGTGTTGTTTTTTCCTCATTTATTCTCATAGCATGTGCACAAATTTAGTGTATAAATCAATTGAACCCTCCAGTATTCATGTTCTGTAAGCCCCTGTGAACATCTTGTTATTGGTGATAAGGGAAATCCAGGAAAAGAGCATGAGCAGTCGCGTTGGGAGTCTTAGTTATGCTGCCTTCCCTTTGTTTTTGTTGCCATGGCACAGGCTCATCCATTCCTCACATTTCTGCCTGGCATTTCAGTCCAGATAGTGTTACTATCACTCACTCTGTAAGGACCCCCCCCCCTCCAGTACAACAGAGTGTCCCATCAGCACCACCATGCCATCTGTGGGCACAAGACTCGGAGCAAACCCACTGGGTTTATCTGTCAGCGAGCAGACTGTGGGACAGGTGAGGTGGCGAGGTGAAAAATAACCTTCTGGCTGGTTGCTCTGAGCCAGTAAAAGAGGCACCTCCATGAGAGTGAATTGAAAAAGAGAGGTGCATCATTCTTCTTCTTTTGATGGGTGCTCTCATTTCAACGGCCTGCTGCTCGTGTGTGTAATGTTTCTGACAAAACAATCAGGGAAGCCATAATAGCTCATTGTGTGAGACTCCCTGGCTGGGTCAACAATACAACTCTGTGATCTCTGATATTGATGGCGTGCATACTGAGGAAATGAGACAGTGCACCTTTCAGTTCTATCTATTTTTCCCCCTTTCTATTCATGCATAAATACATTAAATGCTGTAATGAGATTTGGGGTTTGGCAGCACCTGTAAGGTAAAATTTGAGGAGAAAATGGGTTGATGCTAAAAAGATGTCCCGTTACTGCCATCCACAGCCGTGGCAGCTTCGCCAAAAATAGTCTTGTCGTCTCCTTCCATCCATCAGTGATGTGGTTGACTGCCTCGCTATAAGCAATTACTGCTCCAATTGGGCTTAATGACACTGAGAGTGAGGCAGATCTGCAGCTCAGGGAGCAGATATGTGCTATTTATAAATCTTTTGAAAAGACACCTGACGCTACTCCATCAAAGCTGTAGGGCTCCAGCGGGAGTACCTTTATCCTGTTTGCCAGCCAGTGATTGGCTCAGGTGTTTCTCTACCACACCATGACCTACTTCTGTAGCTGGTGGACCTGCATGGAGTCGATCAACAGGAGAACGGCATCAATCGTCATCAATTTTATCTGCTGCATCATTCCTGTGTCATACTGATGAAACACCTCAGAGATATGCACTCACCTGCTGTTCCTCTGAGCTTTATCAGGTTTCCCCCAGTAATCCATCCAATGTTGATTTCTCCTTGAACTGCATTCAGCTGATTATTCTGCTGGTAAGGATTTTCCCTGTATTGGGATGTGTCATCCATCTTTTTCCGTCACAGCTCACTCCAGCACGGTGGCACATGACAGCTTCAGCATGAGTATCCACCGATTGATTGATATCTCTATTGGCACTTCCACTCAGGGATAATGGAAATGAATGACAGCACGTACAGAACATCTCTCAGGCTTGATATGCTACATTAGCTACCAGTGAAGGTTTTGCCAAAAGCACAACTCTATTTCCTCTCCACGCACATGTCCCAAGGGATACATTTTTTGGCAGCTAAACTAACTTAAACATGACCACACTTGTACTTGGATTTTTATGAATACACTTTGTGGAGGGTGTTGTGATGAATCAGCCAGATGGGGGTCTAAACAATGTGCTTATTATGCTTTCGGTTTGACTCCTTCTCATCCCACTTTCTTCTTTCATGGCATTGGACTGCATTCAGTAATGTTGAAACTATACGATTTTATTTGGATGTAATATAAAATTAAAGCCGCTATAATAACAATCGATGGAATTACTATGTATAAGTGACAGGGGTCTCTCATAGTGAACTCACAGAGAACAATTACCTGACCCTGCAGTTCCCCTCTGCAGACCCTGCAGACGGTGACAGTCTTTTCAAGCGTGAACATAGGAACACAAAGTATTTGGGCTCAAACTCAGGCAACAATCAGGACAAGTTGATGACAGTTTTAATGTTTTAAAAATAAATCAAAAGGCAAGGTGAGGCAGGCAAAGGTCCAAACCAAAGGAGTAGTCCACATAGGCAAACTCATCCAGATCAGGCAAAAAACAAAATCCAACCAATAAGGCAGAAAAGTCCAAAAACACAGGAGAACACTGGAAAGAGTTGGAGCAAAATTGAAACAGACAAACTGGCAACAGACATAAATACACAAGTGAGGGGAGGATAACTAGACACAGGTTAAACTATTGTGTCACTCTCATCACTCTCAGGCAAGTGTTATCAGCAAAAAAAAAAAAGAAATCCTCAGATAAACCCACTGTAAGAAAAGTGACTATTATTGGAGTTACATTTATCATGTTACCAGAAACACTACTCCAAATGAATGCTAATTTTACTCTCTTGTTTACCAACATGTTCACCATAAAAAGTGATAATGTGTCTGTTTTGTGTTTATAGTTCTTTCTGCTGCCACCAATTAATGCAGCTATTATTTTATACAGCACAAACAGGACTGAAAAAATCTGGCCATCTCAAGAGCAGATGTACATTTTCATAACACTGTAATTACTGTAATTAATCATGAAAACTTTATGTGACTTTTGTACTTGTGAATAATCACATCTAGTCAATGGCCAGCCATGACCTACAGTGTTCATGGAAACAAGAAAAGTATCTAATAATGCAGTGAGAATGAATAGTGTATAAAAAATCTTTACAGGCTGTACGTTTTAGAGCCATTTCCCTGACGCCTGGAGTAATTTACCTCTCTCTAGTTTAGAAAGGCTAAGGTGTAAACAGCCTGTGATCCTTTAAATATCTGTAATTGGTCTGTAATAGAATACCTGACCAAATACCTACAAGAAAGGGCTGTATCATCTATCATCATATGGTAACGATTCTAGAAACAAATTAAACTGTCTCACTTTGAAAACAATAAGACTGATGTTCCTTGCGCATCATTATCAAGCATTATACTATTGAGTAAATTCTGATTGTTGCCTGACCATTTAAACCACAACAGACCACAGATTGCAGATTTTCCAATATGCTCAGAGGACTGTTGCTTGTCTTTCACACTTCCAGTTCACACACTCCAAATCTCTCTGCCAATTACACATTGCATTTCACCCACACACTTTATCTGGACTCAACTGCCAACCAGCCACACCGCTATGCTAATATAAGTCCTGTGTATTTCATCTAAATCCAGTCACATTTAAGAGAGGGGCATGAGACACATGAGTAGGACGACACTCTGGCATTTGGCTAGAAAGATGAGTGCAGCTCTGGAAGGCTTCTTACTGGTAAGTCTAGCTGGCTGCTGCCCCAGCCATCAGGAGAACGCGAGCCGTATCTGATTGGTCATAAAGACATTGAATCGAGGGAATAGGAAGTAAAAAGACTGTTTACAAATGTCAGGCTGGTCCTGCCACACTTGTAAAAGATAACATTACAGAGCATAAAGAACACCCACCTCCCACCACTGGAAGATAATGGAAGGTGACTTTTACAAATGTGAAGAGGTGGCCTTTTCAGAAGGCATTTCATCAAGTGTGGCCATGGCTGCGCTGATTGCCCAAGCCACTAGTGCATGCCAGATGTATTTCTTTCTATCTGGAGGCCAAATGGTACTGCCAGTAATCAATCCAGATATACATCAGAGTGAAATTTATTACATGATAATTCTATGCTTCTGCCATAAGGAATGCTTTTAATGCATTTGATACAGGCATTAAATGATCTATCTCACTGTAGCGCATTTTTACTGAAAACATATAATAAAATTCTCATTTTTGAAGTCATCGGCAGACTTGCATGTGGAGTTGGTTTGAGCAATATCAAAAACATGACCATGTCATGCATTTACCAAATGTTGACAGCTAATTATTGATATTTTCAAACTATATTTTTTCCACACAGCCTTTTTTGACTAGAGACCATAACTATTACTACTGTAGCTAATTGTCTACCTAGAGAATTAGCGAACCTCTCAGTTAATTTTCGATTTCCAAGGGGCGTTATCAACTGACATAGACCAAAATGCCTCAGGACACAATTGGTAATCCTACAACCAATCACATCAACGAAATGTGTGATGTGCATCACACTTAGCAAATCTTGTCGGAAGTACAGCAAATACATACTATGCATGTTCAGTTGTTTGTTCTTTTAGAGAAAATATAAACCACTAAATTTACCACCAAATATTTACCAGCAAATATTTTGGTGGTTGTAAAGACAAGAAAGTTGCTGTTCAAATACAGACCATTTACCTGTTCGTTTCCTCCCTTCTCATAAGCCCCTGTATAAATTGCTTTGTTGATTGATTGTTTTGTGTGTCTTCCATGTTGAGAGTGTCTGCCTATACTATACTACTTATCTCATTTTAGTCTGCTTAGTTTGGATTGTAGTTTTGTCACCTTGTTTGGACAACCTGTTTTTGAATCTTTGGTTTGTTTGTACTACATATTAGCCTTTGGATTTATTTGGACTCTACCACTGTTTTAGTGAGTGTGCATTTTGTTAAATAAAAATCACCCTGCCTGTAAAATGTCTTCCATTTGGGCCCCATTCCTGTTTGCACTGTTAACCTCGCCAGATATTGTGTATACAAACACTGGCTTATTTACACATCAAGCAGATGTATTCGAGAGCAACGTCAGCCTTCATTTTAAGTTGTATCTGGCAAATGTAAATCCAATATTCACCATAATTTTTAATCTGGAAGAGTAGTGTCTCATATGTTACTTACTCATTCCATCATTAATGTTCAAAATTTTGGACATCGTATCAAACATCACAAAATGCTGTTGGGACAATCTTGTTACCTGATCTAAAAGTATGTTACCTCCAACATGACCAATCCTCCATCTATGTTTATTCTTGGCTCCCACTCTGTTGCAGACTCTGAGAATAACAGCTACTAATGCACTAACCCCTCAATCTGTGTTTCTGTAAACCATTGAGAGAGGGAGGCTGATGCCCCCGGACAGAGCGCTGGATGGAACAAACCTCCATACAGCTTAGAAAAAAAGCCTTTTCTTTCAGTGGAGGAACATGACTACACAAAAGCGTGCTCACTTTTTTTTGTAGCTTAGTGAATCATTTTCGATTTCCACTGGGAGTTGGCCATTCTGGTGAGCGTGCAGTGTGGAGTTCACCGAATCAAGATGAAATTAATTTGAACATAAATAGGGAGGGTAATACCAGGTGGTAAAAACTGCTATGATTGGTGAAAAGGCAGTAAATTTGATTGACATGAATGCTTAGTATGTTTTTTTTCTCCATCTCCTCTCATTGGGCTGGTGGATTAGTCCTGAGGCAGGAACAGCTCTTGTGACCTATTACTGCAGAAGGTCAATGTGCCACTGGTGGCAATGGCAACACTTATGTATTGTTGCCTGACACGCTCCCTGGGGCTGGTAGGTATGAAAAAAGCAGCCTACATGATATATAGGCCATCCTGGTTCTGTTGACAACCCTGGATGTCATAATACAGATATTCTGTATCTATGTTTGGTCCTGTAAGGTAGTGTGTCTAGCATTTATTACAGTATATTCTCTAGAGTGAGCTGCACTGTGTGGATTTTTGCTGCCATGTGGAAAATTATATTTGTCAAGTCTGTATTGTTTTTATTTCATCTTTAATTCTACAGACAATGGCTAAATAAGCATCTATACTTGCCACTTATATTCTGAATTTTAACAACTAAAGCACAATATAATCCATACTCACACAGCAACTAACAGACATTTTGACAGTAAAAGAAAACAGTAAAGTGAAAGTGACAGACAGCTCAAATGAACCAGCAAATGTCATGTCTTTTCCAGACAGGCAGAAGATTCCAGCAGATGGTCTCTTTTTACGTTCAGCGTGTGCACTGTCACCGTGATTCCTTTTTGCTCAACGGTTTTCATCCAGAACAAAATTGGCCCGATTCTAACATTGGGAAGCAAATGTACGGCATTCACATTTTTCAGACAATGCTGGTTTGGAGGCAAGGTCAGATCAGTGGCAATTTATTTCAATCACAAAGTCTGTTTTCTTCACAGTTCAAAACCTTTTTTGCAATAAGTTTCCTCAGCATAATTACACCAATTGGTACTTGAATGTTGCAAGTGGCAAAAAGGCTTTTCTTGAACATACAGCACATTTTAAACTTTGGTTTGGAATAGTAACACTTGACTGGATAATGATCCAACCTTAACCTCACCTTATTGCACCTACAAATACTAGTACTGTGTAAGTAATTTTAGTGCCCCAATCTGTGAGGGACAAAAGGTTGGAGTATGCTTGAAATGAACTAGCTTGTACAAAGTGTCGTTCATTTAAAGGGCTGCATATAATTCAAAAATAGACGCAGACAGGTTCCGTGCACCTGCTCTAAACGTCCAAACTTGAAAGCGGGTAAAAAGCCTGCCATCATTGAGCTGATCGACACATGCTAATAGTTTGAATGGGAATATACAGGCACGCTTTTGTAGGATGTTATTTTTGTAGTGATTTATAACACAGTATCTTTATGGTGACAGTATGTTCACACCAGCAGTGGGGATAACATAATTGTGTCAATGGCTGTACTATTTATTCCCAGTGTGTGCATACTTTGTGTGCAAACTATCATTAAGCTACAAGATGCCCGTGGCTCCGTTCTTAAGGAAAGTGAAGAAAAGTGGTGAGGGAGAGAACCCAAAAGGAAGCAGGTGCAGGTGAAGAAAACGGAACAAAAAGTGCAATTTAAAAAAAAAAAATTGCTGACAGAGTTTATTTTGTTCCATCGTGCCCTGTCAGGGTTTTTCTTGCCACAGTAGGTGTCTGGTCTTCTGGGTTTGGGGGCAGTCTTGTTTCCGGCTGAGGGGTGGCGATGGAGGAAAGCAGATGGAGGATTATAGCTGGCCTAATTGCCTCTGCCCTGCTTACACACCCCCATCTGCTAAAAGGGGATCCTTGAGGCTTTTTCCTCCTCAGCAGAAGCTGGCGCTCTCCAGTGCTGCCATTGTCTGGATATGACTGATGTGCCCATCTCTGACCTTCACCTTTTACAGATCCAACCAGTATCTCTTCAATCCAAACCACAGATTTACTTGCTCTGACAGAATAATTAATTGTGATATCATAATGGAGCACATGACATACAAAGTCAGTAAAAATCTTTTGATATTTACTTATTAATTCTGCTGCCATGCCACAAGACACATTATTAAATTAAATTAACTGAGATACTGAAGTTTTGAGTGTTGCATTTTTTTGATGAGGAAACATCTTCTCCTTGTATGTATAACTAGTTTAGCCAACCTAGATTGCTGGGCTGAAACATTCACAGTGGCAGCAGATCCCCTCTGCTCTAACTGTCGGAACACATCAACATATTAACTCGCTGTTGCTGACAGCATTCACAGCTTCAACTGCAGAGAGGTGTCAATGAGACTGCATCTTGCTTCAAATTCCTGTACTTCTTGCAGTCTTGAAGAAATTGTTTGACATTTTGTGAAATACACACACAAAAAAATTACTCTCATATCTGTAGGATACATAAGCTACAGCTAGTTTGATAATGCTTTGGATTACAGCCTGCAGTGTAGAGCGTTATTACTCCAGAGTTACGTAGGTAATGTAGAACAAGATGTGAAGTTATGGAGAGGGTAACAATTTGAGATCTTACAAAGACTTTATCCATCTATCCATCCATCCAGCAGATGGATGGATGGTCGTCCAGCAGGGGACCCCAAACTTCTCTTTCCCGAGCCACATTAACCAGCTCTGACAGGGGGATCCTTAGGCGTTCCCTGGCCAGTGTGGAGATATAATCTCTCCACCTAGTCCTGGGTCTTCCCCGAGGCCTCCACCCAGCTGGACGTGCCTGGAACACCTCCCTAGGGAGGCATTCAGGAGGCATCCTTACCAGATGCCCAAACCACCTCAACTGGCTCCTTACAATGCAAAGGAGCAGCGGCTCTACTCTGAGCTCTTCGCGGATGGCCGAGCTTCTCACACTATCTCTAAGGGAGACACCAGCCACCCGCCTGAGGAAACCCATTTCTACTTCTTTTGGTCATGACTAATGACTATGGTCATGAAGATATTATAAGTTAAAAAATAACTACATTCTAAGTACTTTGTAAGATCCCAAATTATATTACATCACATTACACTAAGTTCCAAGACATTAATCTATTATTTAGGTAGAGTTAATGTAATAGCTACATAGCTTACTCCAATTTATTTGCAAATATCAACCTGTCTAAAGGGAGAAGGCTACAGTAGGCTTAAGGAGCATTGTGTGAAGGCTTGAATGTAATGGACGTTCGTTTATATGTAATAGTCCTGCACTCTAGCTTTAAGTTAAAGTTCAGTCAGTCAACTCACGTGGAATAGATTATTATGTAAATTTTGCCTGGACTGCTGGGCTGAGACATTCAGAGTGACAGCAGATCCCCTCTGCTATAACTGTCACAGCACATCAACACATTACTCACTTTCTTCCCAAAAGTTAAAATAGATGACAAGACTGATACCACACTCATCTCTGTAGGGTAAATACAAAACTACAGTCAGCAGCTGGTTAGCTTTGCTTAGCGTAAAGACTGGAAACGGGGAAATATGTAGCCTGGCTCTGTGCTAAGGTAACAGCAGGGAGTGGGAAGCCACGATGCTAATCTTTTCTTTGTGAAAAAAAGAAAAAACATATCAGACACAAATTATTATTCCAGAGTCTTAAAACATGTCTGGAGGGGATCTTTAAAGTATTCTGTGGAAAAACAGCCATAAATGATAACTGAAGTTAACAATGAGTTGGTGAGACCTCATTTTTGAGTAGCTTCAGAGAGAGCACCACACCATGAACCATGAACACCAAGCTCTCTACTGTGAGCAGCAGTCAGCCCATGCTGGCCCAAGGCTCTGTCTTCTGTATGTATGTGTGTGTGTGTGTGTGTGTGTGTGTGTGTGTGTGTGTGTGTGTGTGTGTGTGTGTGTGTGTGTGTGTGT
>JAPMOB010224064.1:0-10428 GCA_029875015.1 Lepomis gibbosus
TAGTAATTATTATTACTATATTATATTATTATATATTCTTATGTAGTATGTATGATGCTTTGGCAATACTGTTACACATTATTCATGCCAATAAAGCTAATTTGAATTTATATTCAACAGACATGATCTTTTCTGGCATGCTATATTCCCCGTTTAATGGCCAATGTTAAAATAAATTCTAGTTTTTTTTAAATGTGCATTATTGACATGAGCATGTGTATTAGTTTAACTTAAAATTCCAAGTTACCTAATTGTATGTAATAGTATAAAGAGTTGTGCAAAATTAAAGGTCCAGAAGTAATACTTTGAAAACAAATTGCCAGAATAAAATAAAGTCACTACTGTGTTCTTCCCATAGACGGTATATAAAAAGGTTCTTCCATAATGTGTCCATGGACAGCATGCAGGCTTACATTCCTAGAAAACTATTGAATTTGATTTTTGATACTGATTAGTTTATCTTCGCTATCTGTGAATTGCTGGGTGGAAGAAAAAAAACACACACACTGCTTAGGATCACTGCAGTGGAATGTGAATTTATTCCATGATAACAATCAGTTTATGAACACATTCACAGTTCACTGGCAAGAAGAGAGACCCCTCTTCTGTTGCTGCTCCTTAATTTTATTCAGTTTTTCTCCATTAAAGGAAAAGTTCAATATTTTGATTAGATAAATATCACTTTCATGCCTGTACGGTAAATGTAAGCCCACAGCCAGCAGGCACTTAGGGTAGCATAAAGTGACTTCCTGGAGTGCTGTCATCATTGTCAGGTTGCTAGTCAACCAGGGGAGACTCCAGGAGGCACCACGCATGTCCAGCTGAGAAATAGCCATACACGTAACTAGGGATGTCCCGATCAGGTTTTTTTGCCCTCGAGTCCGAGTCCGAGTCATTTCATTTTGAGTATCTACCGATACCGAGTCCCGATCCGATACTTCGATAATCCTTAAAAAAAGAATAAAGAAGAGCGAAAAAACAGATCCAGTATGTTCCTTATTTTTTATTGCATTATTGCGTTCTGTGACATCATGCGCATCCCCTCTATAGCATCTCTGCAACAAAGTGATGTCATGCCGCACACGTTGCTGTTTCTGTGTGGGGTCTAACTCTGTTCCACCGCATAACCATAGATGTGTTAAAAAATAATGAGAATATATATACGTTTATATCCGAGTCCTGATCGGGAGGTAACGTCCGATTCCGATCGAGTCTGAAACAACGTGATCGGGCTCGATTTCCGATCTTGTGATCGGATCTGGACATCCCTACACGTAACCCTAAGTACAACCAGAAACTGTTGTTTCTACACTTTCAGAATTTGTAGAGAATCAACAAATGAGATAATAGTTAATATGTTAATTAATGAATTTTAAAGGTGCTGATGGGTGAATTTTGTTACCTTTGAACAGAGCCAGGAAAGGTGTTTCCCCTAGTGTTTCTGCTAAGCTAAGCGGCTACTGGCTGTTTCTTCAAATTTACAACACAGACATTAGAGTATCAATGTTCTGATCTAACTCTTACTAAGTAGCGTATTTTTCTTTTTTTCTTATTCAAACTGAGTAAAGGGTATCACATATGCTATACAGATTGTAAAGCCCCTACCTTTTAAAAAAGATTATCTTTCGGCATTTAGCTACAGTTTTAATAGTTTACAGTGTAGAAATAAACAGGAAATGTGGGGAGAGAAATTGGATGAGAAAATTTGTTATGAGTGATTTCGTGCTGTATAAATTAAATTGACTTGACTGTCACATCTCATTTTGCAGTGGAACTCATTAACACAGTAAGAGATAGTATTTGATGTTTTGGACAGTTAATTTTGCTTTACCATTTTGTACACAAATGTCAAATCACCTCTTCTTCTCTCATACACGTGCTAAGAGCCACCTGGTACCTGAACCAGCAGCATACTAAAAGTTTACTATGACTACTATGCTATGCAGGATAAGTGCAGAAAGAATGGAGTGAGTTTTACAACCTGCCAAAGAACAGAATATAATTCCACTACAGATACAACACTTTTGTAGACTGGATGTTTTGAAAACTACTGTATGAGTGATTACTTTGCCTTTTGGCAGTGATACGCTGCTTCAAACCAGACGTTCAATGTTACAATGTTGTTCTTCGGGAAGTACTACTGATAAGTGGAAACAACGCTACGTATCCTGGTTTCAACAGTGAACTGTACTATGCATGCATCCTGCTTACTCACCCAGGGACAAAAGTGCTGAAATGTCAATGTGGTTGTAATGTCATTCAACTTTGTAATAAAAAAAGCGTTTTGAGATTTGCACATGTAGGTTCAGGCTGTGTGTATATCTGTGTGTTATATCTGTTACTCAGTATATGTATTATACTCAGCTGTTAATTACTAATAATCTTTTGCATTCTGTTTGTGCACAACACACGTACCTGTACCTAGAAATCAGCCAAGTTAATAATAAACAATTATATAATAATTTTAAAGACCAAGGAACATTAAGCAAGTAAGCAGGAGAAAATGTACTCACCCTTAAAGACAAAGTTGTAAGCCTCATCTGACCCCATATTCTGTCCATGCAATGTTGCCGCCCCACAGTTGTACTAGCGTGTTGCCAGCACTCACAGACTGACTGCAGGATGTAAGGTGACACTGAGTCACACCACAACCAGCCTGCACCTCAGATCCTCAGGCTTCAGAAAAGAAAATGGCTGCAAAAACGTTTTGACACATGAATTCCAGTCACCAACTTTCTGCCCTTCACTACCCTTCCCAATCTGAGTTAATAAAAAGCTGGCTTGTTTGAACAAGACATGCAGTGTATACAGGTTGTTCTGCTGCAGCAGGCGGGGTTTGTGTCAGGGAGTGGTGGGGCAGCGGTGGAGGAGCGTCTTTAGTAACAGAGTAAATGCAGGGCAGGTTAGACAGGTGGAGCGACTGGCAGGAAAGCTGAGGGGGACTGTCAGGCGCCTTCTGCTGGACTGATCAAATTACTGCATGCAGGAAGCAGGAAGCAAGTTTTCTTGCTTCATCACTACAAGAGAAAAACACCTTTAAACAAAGTGTGTATGTTTTTTTTGTAAAATATTGTATTGCAGTGTTTTTATTTGTGAAATCATCACCTTGGAAGCCACGCTGTCCATGCATATTTTGATGTATTTAGTTAGACGTCTTTCATATTCCCTCAATTTCTTCTTTCTAAAGAGGTAAAGATCCCTGAAACTGAAGGGAGTTTTAGATTTTGTTTTCTGGGCCATAAATACACGGCAGCAACCTATTAATGAGCCTTTTTAGTCCTGTGTGCCTCAGATTGTTACCATGCTGAACGAGAAAAGTTTTAACTTTGGAATTTGGAGGTCCTAGTCTTACATTTCTTAACAGTAAGTCATCAAAGCGTTAATTATTGCCCATGATTGTCTCTAAACACTGACATTCAGTTTGCAACAAAGACACCAGAATGAGAAATTTTGTTTTAATCAGTCTGATTTAAATCTCCAACTAACTTCAAGTGAAGTTTAAAAAACATTGTGCAAGCCTTGGGCTGTGATTAAACTGCACTTATAATTTGGTTATTTTAGTTTACCCAATCATAACGCTACCCAAATGATTTTTATTAATATTCATTTCAGATTATAAGGCAAGTGAGCAAGCAAAGACTGTGAAAAAAGTCTGATATGATGCAATACATATATCCTATGATTATCTACAGGAAAATGTCAGAGAGCTAATAAGTAAAATATCTAATCCCAGTTTCTTGAATGTTGAATAGTTCCTGGTTTCTTTACTCCCATATGGCAGTAAACTTTGGGTTGTGAACAAAACAAGACATCTGAGGATATAATCATGGGCTTTGGGAAACACCGATGGACATGCAAAATCATCTTTGGTTGCAGCCCTAAATGTAGCAAATACCAAAAGCATCATACCTGTTTCATATTGATTTCTTTCAAGCTTTCTTTACGAGGCCTTTCTAATTTGATATTAACAACTGATACAAATAAATTTGTATCACAGAATACTGATACTACAGCTAATTTCAATACAAAATCTTCATAACAATCCTGGTACACCTGATATCCTACCTGAACTAATCCATGTGTAATCTCCATTTTGAGCCTACTTATGTCACACTAAGCACTCTGTTATGAGCATTAAAAAACCCATATTGTGTGAATTTTAATCCAAAAATTATTTATTGACAGTTTTGAAACAAAAAGTAGCAAATAATGTTGACTGCATTTTATCAGATGGGAATTCTAATGAATGTTTCCACAAAACTAAACATTACATGCACATTTTAGTCCTCAGATATGATTAAAAAGGTTCAATTTCCTGCTTAACTGTGCCTCCACTAAAACTGCAAATGAAAGAATAAACTATGGTACCAGTGGTTTGAATCATTTTAACCTTCCTACTGACAAATTATGAGGAGAACAGGTCATTACAGAAACGGAGTCAACCCCATCCGAGTTATTAGTTTCAATACTGTGATTATAAATACCCTGCCCATCCCCCACCCCACATATGTTTACTCACTCTCACAAAATATATGCATGTACACAAAATGTTACAGTAGTCCATGAATGACCTTGATCTTGTGATGGTTTTGCAAGAGAAGTGGCAGGCACAGCTTCAGTCACAACTCCACTATGATGCTGCCACTTGGGTTAATGGTTCCTCCAGGTACTGCACCAGGGCTTCTGCCTGTAAACACAACATACAGAGAACAGAATTAACAAAGGCTGTATTCAGAGTGACCAGTAATGCTGGATTAGTTTAAGCCATTGTTTTATGTGTGGTGTCTCACTATGGCATACAAGCTGTGTCAGACTTCCTTTAAAACTGAACTGTGAGGAAAATGTATTATAAAACATGCCAAGTCAGTATAATATGATTGATTTGTAATGACTTCAAGCTGAACAATACAGCATACAGTACAGTAGAGTTGCAACAGGAACTTTTTTGATTATTAATCCATCATTTAAAGTAATTTTTAAAGCACAAATGCCAAATATTTGATCGTTTTAGCATCTCAGTTTTGAGTATTTGCTGCTTTTCTTTGTTGCCTTACATCAGAGTAAATTAAACATCTTTGGGCTTTGGGTTGTAGGTTGGACAAAACAAGACATTTTATGACATCACGTTGTGGTCTAAAAAATTGTAATGGGCATTTTTCACTGTTTTCTGATATCTTATAAACCAAATAATTAATCAAACAATACCTAATCTACAGATATACTGATGATGAAAATAATTGTTAGTTTCAACCCTTGTACAGTAAACTGGTACACATGTCTACTTTATTGTTGAAAACAGTTATTAAAGATATTTTCAAAGAACACTTAGGTTAGGTTAAACTATTTGGGATTGAGCCAGCATACCACAGTGTCAGCTGGAGTGAAATCTTAACTAAAATCTACAACATCAAAAAGCTACGGAGTTTGAACACTTATTTTGTCAACCCATCATTCAAACTTTGACTAAAATATTCTGTCCGCGTGCAGTGAAAAAAAATATTGAAGGATTCATTAAAAGTTAGCCTATGCATGTAAATTAATCGAAACATTCTGCCAAAGTTAGCAGCAAAACAGCTGTGAGTACATTCTGAAGATTTCCACAAGGTTTGAAATCTGCTGTTTGTCACACTGTGAGCAAACGTAATCAGAATCGGTGCTACAAAAACATTACCAACCATGCTTCTATATTAAATGACGGGAAAATACATAGTATACATAGTTTGAGGCTTACAAACTCCCACGTACAACCATCACCTGCTTGCTTTAGCCTCATCTTTCTCCTTGTGACTGTATGTTGTTATTTCACATTCCTCTCATATAATAATACCCAATCTGTTGTCAGAAAGTCCCAAAAATGTCAAATGAGGTTCAAATCTATATGCAGACCATTTTTTAGCTAACAGTGTGTCAGCAACCTTGGTGACTGAATTAAGGTACAGTTAAGGTATTGCTGTAACCCTGAATATATAAATGAGCTTGGCAAGTACAGAAAACCCTGATGAATGTATGAAATGCCATGCCAATGAAAGCAAGACATTGGTTGTGTGTAGAACAAATGACAATAGCATTGTTAAAACTCACCTTGGCTTTAAGCATTCCAAATCCCACTGTCTCTTTGGCATACATACACAGTAGTAGGTTGGCTACACGAGTAATGGCCACTCTTCCCTCCTGAGAGAGAAAACAAGAGAGAGGGACAGTCCCAGTGTGAAGTGTCTATAGTCAGTGATTAATAATCAGAATCCAAAATTTGCAATAGTTCACTATTACAAATTCAAACTGTTCTTATCACATTTACTAATCATATACCTGAGAACAACTGCACTGTTTTTGGAAGTACTGCACTTCTTCTTACCATACAATCCATGAGTATAAATTTTAGTTTGTCTTCGTTAAAGGCTTGGTGGCCATTCTTGTCGTAGGCTGCCCAAATGTTGCTGGCGATGGCAGCTGTCACTCGTGCATCAGTGTCCCCATATCCAGAGTAAGCCAGAAGTGAACCTTCATTATTCAGCAAGCTGGTGAAAATGTAAAGTTGGATGCTTCATTATCCAGCAGATAAACATGTGAAAATAATTCACTGTAGACTGTTAGCATATGGATTTTACTCAAGATACCCAACATTCTTGGCAATATCAACAGGGTGGTCCACTTGATCCCAAGTGTACTCATATAATCATCGCCTACTGCATATAAAGTTATATCAAATAGTTATGAATTATATTGCTTGTTTGCTACAAATTAAAATTATCATGTGGTGGTCTCAAAACACTTCTTAATGACAATTTGAATATACAATAATACCATATTTATTATAAAAATAACTGGAAAAGAACTCATTTATAGGAATGCAGAAACAGTTTGTATTAATTTATTTTTTTACTGAACTTGGACATTATAATTGTAGTAGAGCTGAAATGATTTGTCATCATAAAGAATTAATCGGCAGCTTTCTGGAACATTGATTTATCATTTCAGTAATTTTTCAAGCCAATAATTTCAAGAATTCACTACTTCCATTTTCGCAAATGTGATAATTTTATGGGTAACTTATTTGGAATTTATAACTGAATATCTTCGGTATTTGTACTGGATGTCAACTCAAGCAAATTGAACACTTGTACAAAACGACTGCAATAATTAGCAAATTAATCGACAATAACAATTACTAACATGTAAGGTTTAACGTTACACATAGAATTACTACAATAGCATGATGGAAAGAGCTATGACTGTAAAATAAGTTTTGGTTAACGTTAATATTACAAATATTCGCCTACTTCAGCAGCAGCATTCGTCGCGATAGTTAACGTCAACAGACTCTTTATATTTCCATGGACACAAAAAGCCCACAGCTGTAATACAACAAACTCTATAACGGTAATGGTGAAAAAATATATTAACTGCTGTCCCAAGTAGCATCTCGCTAGCATGCTACTAGCTAGCTAACTGTACTCACAGTGTACTTTGCACTCCGTTTGTGTTCGCTTGGCTGAGAACCTGCGTTAACGCCTTTGGTCGTAGCATAGTTAAAACTCCCTAACATGTGATAATGCAACAAATTAATTGACTAAACAACTGCCTTTAAACTGCCAGAAACTACTCAACAGTCAAGTCAGCTGACTGTTTTCTTCTTTTTCCGGGTGCCGTCTCAATGCATTGTGGGAGTTGTAGGCATCGAGTCCTTACTAAACAAACTACCCAACCTTTCAGAATACATTCAAAACTATGAAAAAATACACTTTAAACGGAGCAATAATAAATACGCAATTTACTTTTAATAGTTAAAATAATTATATACTTTGCTTTGACAAAGATACAATACAGACTTTTACAGTTCCTGGAATATTTTAATTCAATATTATAATTATTAATTTGTAAATATTGCTACATTTACTTAATTAACAGAACAGTATAGATGACTGTCAGTGTCAAATAGATTATTTAAATTTTGATTTCTTAGAAGGAGTAATATACATGTAAGACCTTTCAGATATAAACAACAAATTGTCATAATCTATGGCAAGAACACACTGCAAGCACAAGTGGGAATTTCAATCATGGATTAAATTCAATACAGCCACATTGCAAAAGAATATTATGCACACATATTTAGAATAGACAAGACATACAGTGCAAATAATTTATTGTATTGAAAAACAAATTGTCTAATTATCTGTCCATAGGTAACTTTACAAGAGATTTCGTGGTCAATTTTCAATTTATCGCGGAACTCAACATTACATTTAGGCGCTATATTTCTTCTGTGGAAATTCAGGTGTTATTGTGAAAGGGTTTGATGCGTCTGTGATTGGCTTTCTCAGTTTCTATTTAGTAATCCATAACCACAATTATTCACGGTATCACCAGAGAACTGACACGTGGGACCATTTTATAGTTTATTTTATAGTTCAGAACAAAAAATTCCAGTCCAAGTTTTTTACTTTTACACTGTTATTTTGCAGGAATCACCCCGAAACAAAGCTGTTTGCTAAGAAAGTTAATTCCAATGAATTTCTAAAATAGGACTGGGTAATAAACCTCACTGTCAGGTTAATGTAATATTTAAGATGGTGTTATGATTCTAGGACTGTAACTGCGGAAAAAAATATAGATAAAAACAATCAGATGGAAATGACAGTTTTGGCTAATTCTGCCAAACCTGAAAAACCTGACAAATATCCTGTATCACACTTTGGCAACGCAACGAGAGATATTAAAGGGATATCTACCTCAACATAAAACAATCTCTGCCAGTGGAAAAGCCTCAAGCTCCTCACTATATAGGTCACATTGTTCAACCCTCATCCACACACAGTATTGCCTTGGTCCTACAACATTAAAACTTTCACTTTCTACTCCTCCAAAAATATTTAGGCAGCAGCACCAACTATAAACACAAGATTCAGTTCAGTTTAAGGGGGGAAAACAAAGCATCAAGAACTTGTCAGGGTTAACTTAGGGAAAACTTAAGTGAAAGGATAACTTAAATAAATAAAAGTCAACCAGGAAAGTGGATAAAAAAAACAAGCTGGTTCCCATCATCCAACCTATTGCAACACTATTATGATCCAAAACTTTTCACCTAAACTCCTAAATACGATTTGTTAAAATTAAATTATATAAAATTAAGTAACTACAGTATTACAAATTAATTAATTGGTAACATCATTTACACATCCAGTGAATGAGCACTGAATCAGAAATCATCGCAGCTGCACTGGCAGGAGTAACTCAGTGGGTAAGGCAGTAATAATCGTGGTGTCATTTCATAGCAGCAGTACTGCCACAGCATGTAGCACAGGAACAAGTCTGTTAGAAACTGGCAACATCCTTCCTCAACCTCTCCCACTATGATTCCCCAGTTCCCTGTTTATCCTTCCTATGATTTACAGATCAGCTGAAGAGATAACTGGAATACCACTGTTTCTAACTGGGGGTCATGTCAGACTTGTATATGATGGAGGACTGTGTTCACTTATTAATTTTCCAATTTCCAACACAAGTCCCCAAAGATATCAGTCTTCCACCTTCAACCCCAGAATTAATTCAGTGAGTTAGGCCAGCAGTCTCTCAATAGCAGCATTGACATCCCCTCCTGTTGCAATGAGTGCCTGGAGGTTTGCTTCGCGGTTGATAAAGCCCATGGCGTTGAGCTGGTCGAGCTGCTGCTGGAAGCGAACCTCCGGGGTCTGAGAAGAAAGAAACAACAGGTAAGATAGTGCTTCTTCTTTTTTTGAGATTCTGATTACAGGCTTTATTTAGGAAGTGAAGGTTTGTTTATATTTCTGACATCTGAATTTGACACAATATTTTATTACACATTTCCATCCATAATTAGGCATCAAAATACAAACTCATCAAACTCTCACACAATATAACATTTTAAAGTGTCATATTTTGCTCATTTTCAGGTTGTTGCCCCTAAATTTTATTTAGGGGTTGTACCAGAACAGGTTTACATGGTTTCATTTTCAAAAAACACCATATTTTTGTCATACTGCACATTGCTGCACCACCTCTTTTCACCCTGTGTGTTGAACACTCCGTTTTAGCTTCGTTGTAATGCATCTCGTAAAGACGGGTTTGGTTCAGCTGTATGTGTTCCCCTTACCAGCTTAGCAACATAGACTAGTGCAAGAATTTCAGTGTGGTGAGTTATTAATCTGTAATAAATGTATCTTTCATCCATAAAGTTTTAACTGAGCACCCACTACATCACAGTAACAACTTTATGTCGATTGCCTGCCTGGAGGGTAGCTAGTGCTTGAAAGGGAGAGGAGAGGCAGCCAGTGGATGTCTTGTCACTTTGTGCTGCAGCTCAGCGTTTTTTGTAACATTGGCATATAGCGGAAGAAAAGGCTGGACCACCAATGTTGTTTTCAGGCTGATCAGATCAGTGTTTTCTGTGGGAGATAGTTTGGGGTG
>JAPMOB010224067.1:0-18791 GCA_029875015.1 Lepomis gibbosus
GTACACACACACACACACACACACACACACACACATATACCTACATGTATGAGTGAACACTTGCATATTAAGGGCATGTAGACAAAAGTATGAAGGTGTCTAAACGACAACATTTCCTCAACACAAATATAAAAAGTTTTACTGTAAGATCAGTGTCTTATTTACTTATTAGCATATGGATAATTTACATTTCAGAGTAATGTAGTTATCATGACAATCTGTAACGATGAGATGTTATGGTTGATAAAGAGATAAACATGTTGATAGGTGCTTGTTTTAGTTCTTTTTTGTTCATTCCAAATTGTTTACATTTCATATAAAAAAAATTACCAAAAATTGTTGTTTATCAAAGGCCCAGTCAGGAGTAAGGGAATAACCCCCCTCTTCCTTGTGTTTCAGTGGGCCTATCATGAAGAACTACAGAGTGACCTCCACAAACTCAGGGTTTGTCATTGAACTGGAAACACCAGTAAGTCCAATAGGAATAAAATCTAAATTTTGTTGCGTGCTTGTAGGAATTAAGATCCTTCCAAGTCATTCTTCCAGTCATTCACTTCTTTGCCTCAAATTTTAAAGTAGATATTTCTATTTATTATGAGATAATACATACTATTCAAAATATAATGAAAATATTGGCGCACATACATTTGCTGTTTTATTGATTTATTTTAATATTTTTCTTGTTTTTTCTTTTTTTAAGCAAGTACTGTTTTATTTACTTTATTTAATGAACTGTATGAAATGAATTGTTCTTGTGTATTATATTTAAAGTGTACTATAGTTGGCAATATTGTTGTTTGACATTCATGCCCATAAAGCTGAATTGAATTAATAATTGATATAATTATATGTATTTCAGTAATTTTTTAAATCTAGCGTGGATACCTTGATCACCAACATAGTTGGAGTGCAGTGTTCAATGGCCACAGTATGGGAAACCTGAACACATGAAATTATAAATCTTCATGTGTCTTCTCCTCTGTAGGTGATGGTCCCCTCCTTGAACGAGGTAATTAAATACTTCCTTGAAAAGACAGAATACCGTCTTTATCCCTTCATGCCATCTCAACCCTACGACACTTGCATAAGTAAGAGGAACAACGCTGTTACAAATATGCTTAGGCTCAGCGGCAAGAACAAAACTCTTAATGTTTGTGTGTGTGTGTGTGTTCAACAGATGTGTCCCCCACTCCAAAGTGCATCAGCATTACCTCAGCTGCACCTAAAATCGTACCCAAGGCACAAGTAGCACCTATGCCACGCTTGCATACCAAAGAGGAGCTTCTGCCCCCTCCTACCAAGCCAGAGGAGACTGAATACGTGGTTCCTGATGACCACAGTCCTAGTGTCAACAACCTAAATCTAGGTGAGTGGGAGCATTTGTTTTAGCTTTAGGTTTGCGTATAAAAGTGTACGTATCAGCGAGTAAAGTCAGTCTAAATGTGTGACCATGTATGTTCTTGTGTGAACTAGTTCAGCTGGATGGAGAGCTTCGGGAAATTTTAAAACTACGGAAGGAAACCATCTCTGCTACTGAAGAGGAGGAAGCCACCACCTATGAGAATGAAACCACTGAAAAGTCCCGCTCAAGCACAGCACAATGGAGTATAAACAGCTCAACAGTGTGAGGCATGTGTTGCTAATTTAATGTGGACCACTTTTAATGCTGTGAAAATCTATCAAAAAAAATCCACTGGATGAAGTTAACAATGTGCGTCAGTTAAATTAAAACAAGGGAGGTTCTCAATTTCTTAAAGCATGGCTCTCAAACTCAGATTACCTGAAGGCCTCTGGCCAGGTTGTCCTCTATTCCGAGGGGCTGGCACATCTTTTGCAGATGAGACAAGCACAATATAAAAACTCTACACATTTCTGATAAAAGGCCAGGTTTTTGTGATGAGACAAAGATAAAACTAAATCTGTCAGAACTTTCCACCTTTAATGTGACCCATAATGAGAAAATTCAATTGAAAAAACGAACTAAAATCTTTTAGGGGGAGGGGGGAATACAAAACTTACAATGACCTGTTTGCATAAGCGTGCGCACCCTTACACTAATACTTACTGATATTTTGATTTTATTACAGCACTCAGTCTATTTCAGTAGGAGTGTATTAGCATGGCCCACTCATCTTTGCAAAAGCACTCCAAATCTGTCAGATTGCGAGGGCATCTCCTGTGCACTGCCCTCTTCAGATCACCATACAGATGTTCAATTGGATTCAGATCTGGGCTCTGGCTGGGCCGTTCCAAAACGTTGATCTTGTCCTGTTGAAGCCATGTTTTTGCTGATTTGGATGTATTCTTTGTGTCATTGTCGGGCTGGTGATTCTGGTGATGGTTGATTCTAAACACAGCCACATCCCGTTATGCAACCAGGTTATTGTAAGTTTTTATTTTTCACCCTAAAAGATTTCATTTTGTTTTTCAATTTAATTGTTCACTTTATAGGTCACATTAAAGGTGGAAAAAGTTCTGACATGATTTATCTTTGCCTCATTTTTTTACATCACAAAAACCTGGCATAAAATGTGAAATGACAAGACTATGAGACATGAGAGTCTACAGCCATGTCTGTGAGGCCGTTCAAAGTGTTTTACGTCAGCAGGCTAATGCTCACATGCTACAATACGTGTTGTAAAAAACAGCCATCTTAGTTTAACATGCTAACAAGTCTGATGTGAACGTCATTAGTTTTGCAGGTATTTGGACAATATAAACACTTTTGATTATGGTGTTAGATTAAAAAGTCAGGGGATCAAAATAACAACTCACCCTTTGGAGAACATGAGTATCTGTACCAAATATCTTAGCAATAAATCCAACAGTTGTTGAGATTTCAGCTTCATGGTGATGTTCGAAAACTTCTGTGAACCAAGAATGTGTGTACAAAGTTTTGTGCCAAGCCATAAAAGTAAATGTTTGTATATTTCACTGAGCCATTAATTTGAGTGCCCTGTCATATGGATGTGCAAGGTTTTCACATTTCAACAGTATAACATTATCTCTGGAAATTATCTATTACTGTCTTCAAGAAAGCTTGTTTTCAAATCACTGCATTAAGCTGAAAACTGTTCAATCGTACACAAAAGGTAAAGAGCTCTTTGATATCATCATGACCCAATTTAAATAGATTATAATATGATCACAATTATGGCTGCAACTAACGATTATTTTCTCAGTTATTCGATTGGTCTATGGAATGTCAAGTGGTGAAAAATGTAAAACATCACAATACCCCAACAGCCCAAATTAAGCAAAAATGCAACCCTAATCAAAAAATAATTATTTGTCCTATATGACAAAACTGCAAATCCTCACATTTCAGCAAATGTTTGGCATTTTTGCTTTAAGAATGACTATATATATATATATACACACAATAAGTAGTTACAGATAAAATTTTTTGAACAATTATTGCAGCTCTAGTTTCTAGTTTTTACTCCAGAATTGTGGTTTAAAATTGTAAAAATGAACATCAAAAGATTTGCCTGAGCCAGTTATTGAGCAGATCTGAATTATTGTTCATTTTTGATATGCAAGAATAATCAAAATGTAAAATACAAAACTACATGCATACATGTCAATCTTTTTATCATTGTTTTAAAGCGATAAATTAAAAAAACAGAATCCAGGATGATCATTACTCTTTATTTTTCACACATAGGAGTAAGCCAACATAAATTTCAAATGTTATTATCATATTTTTACAAGTTATTCCATTAAGACTGTACTTTCTTAATTTTCATCATTATCACGGAGCATGTTATACTTTAGGTTTAAAGTTTAAGGATCATTCATCACTTGATAAAGACAGCAAGACTGTGAAAAATGTTGAATAAAAAAAAGAAAATAATCTCCCTTTTGTCTCCTCCTTCACTGTAGTGTGTTTAAGAGTACCTGTTTTCACCTCACACCTGCCTTTCACTCACACTTCTTATATTCTGGTCCTTTACACTCTGTTGCAGCAGCCTTCGTGTGAGAAAGACAAATAAAGTATCTGTAATAACTTAACATCTCTGGATTTAAAAAATAAAACTGAATAAATTAAGAGGATTGTTCCCCAATGAAGGCCGTCGCTCCATTGTGCTGATTGTGACATTACTTCTCGGTGAGTGACAGCTGCAGGATCCTCTCCAGCTCCTCCTCTTCCTCCTTCTGCTGCCTACGACAAAAATAAGAAATAAAAGCTCATCACTAAGAGCAATGACGTTCCTGTGATTTACTTATTTCCAGGAATATATTACTCCATATTGCTCACCTTAACTGAAATTTCATTTCAAACTAAAAGAACTGCAGATGCTTATTGTAATCTTCTAATGTTATTCATTCATTTTTGTTAGAGCATGTGAAGTAGAAAAAATCCTCTTTGATGTACGCCACATTTTTTAGTGGACAGAACTAAATGCTGACTTGTAGAGAATGGCTTGAGTGCTTATGTGGGTGCATCTGACCAGCTTTACAGTGCTGACCTCAGGTTATGTGCAGTGCCAGGAAGGAAAATCTGTTGCGTCCAGCAATTCTGGCGTGTTAATATAGTGGATTAAAGCACAGGAGCATTGATCTTGGACGTCCAAGTACAGGGGTAGAGGGGCTCTTGTCTTATTAAACCACTTTTGAACTACCTGAAAAAAACTTTTACAGGGAGCTGTACTGTACTGCTGCCATTTTAGCATCCAACATAATGAAAACTAACCACAGCAGCTCTAAACAGTTGATGCTGTTAGTTTACTGTAACAAGGGCATTTTTGCGTCAGACTTAAGTATTTAGCTACAATATAGTTCATGGTAGCATTAATGTGGTTTGGAGAAGGCATCTTTGTTTCAGTATATAAAATACGCTTTAGCAAAAGACACAACAGGAACAGGTTTGCTAAAAATGCCTGCAGGTGTTTTTTCAGGGAAAAGGAAGTAGATTTGGGGGGAAATTCTCTGCAAATACTGTAGTCTCAGTTTCCTGGTATTTAAACCTTCATCACGTCAGATTACAGAGGGCAAAGCTGTTCCTGAAGGTTGAGAGTAGGAAAAATAATTCACCCGATTACGGATTAGTTAGCCGAAGCTGTAGTACATGACTGGCAAACATCACATATCCCTGGACTACTAGGACTACTGCTTTTATAGTTAACATTCTGCGGTCTCTGTTTATGCCTTTAAAAGCAGCTGAACACTCATTTATCCAAACTGGCCTTTGGCTGCCTCATGCTGTGTTTGTAATCGGGTGTGTTTTTAACCACTGTTGTTGCTTATGTTTTATTGTTGTTTCTCTTACTGTTTTTATGTTCTTATTTTGAGTCATTTCACTCTGTGGAGCACTTTGTGACCTTGCTCTGTGAAAGGTGCTATACTAAATAACTAAATAAATAAAATTTACTCTCTCACACTACACAACCTTGCCTGAACTATGTCTTTACTGTAGCATCACTGTATTAATGTCCACGGATAACAACATGGAACAGATGACAACTAAGAGATTCTTTCCTTGGATTTGGATGCTGGGAGAGTTTGAATCCCCGCTGTGTTGCAGACGTTGTTTGTCACCCTGTGGTGCCAAAACATAGTTTGAGATGGAAAAGCAGACTGCAGCACTCCCTATGTGTGCGCACAGCCCAGACAATGCAGTCCACTTATTCTATAATAACAAAAAACGTGCACAGTGGTTTTTCTCTGGGTTCCCTTCCATGGTCCAAAGACATGCAGGTCAGATGAACTGTGTGAAAGACCGTCTGTCCACATCTATATTCGTCCTCCTGCCTCAAGCCCTGTGCATACTGGGACTGCACAGGATAAGCAGGTATAGATTCCTCTGTGGGATCTCTACCCTCTAACCACTGGATGTCTGAAATAGCTCCAATTCTGAGACAAAGACCCTCTGGGCCACTCACACAAGCTTTCGGAGTTGATGCCAACATTGACGGTGTGATCTCAGGTAAGGTCATGCATATCATACTGCTCCCGCCTCACCTGTCCATCTCCTCCTGCTCCCGGCACGACAGCTCCATGGCCATACGCAGCTGCTCGTCAAAGCTTGAGGCCACACCAAAGTGTCCTGACAGCTGCGGATCGGTCACTGCGCTGTAGGAGAGTGGGGAGTTGGCGGTAGGGTCCAGTGGGGAGACGGAGGAGGGCTGGCTGGGGTCGGCCATGTCTTCTCCCTCTCTGTTGACCAGTGAGATGGACAGGGACTCCTGGATTGCCCTGAGAAAAGTAAGAAAAATGAAATTTAAGACTTACAGCGATCTATTGTTAGATAAAGAAGGGAATCTTAACAGTGAAGTTTCAGTGTGGAGCTTCATTATGTGACAAGTGGGAGCTGCTGTTCCCATGAGAAGGTGGAAAGAAAAAGCTAATCACTGGAGTCTATTCAGAGATGTTTAATTAAATTACTTCACAAGCCACAGGTTTCCCTGAATAAGAACGAATTATGAATAAGCATGAGTTAAACCTCATGATGGTTGTACAGTAACAACTAGAAAAGGCGATGGACTGAGTTGACAGGCAGACCTACATGACAGCTTCGAGCTCTGCTAAATCTAAGATTTTTTATCCTTATTTTTATTATTCTCTGTTCATTAAGCTCAAAATGTAGAATTATACTTGACAATATGACAAAAGAATTAATCAGAAATGTGAAAAATCAATACAGAATATTCATCTACTTATCTGTACATCTCTGATGTCTGTGCCTGACACTGACTTACTCAGCTCATGAAGGATATAATGCTAAACGCTTAAAAAAGAGCTGATATACTTAACAGTAGTGTTCACCTAGAGGCTGCTCTCCAGCGTGAACCTGTCTCTAAATTAAACAAAGGTAAAGTCAGAAGGTCGGCTCACCTCTCCAGCTGAGAGTCTTCCTCGTACAGTGGACTCTGGGGCACAGGGCGGCTGTTGGTCAGGGCCTCCCAGATGGTCACCTAAAAACCATACGTAAGAGTTTCACCTGGCTTTAGATGTAAGGGAACCCACGTTTAAAAATGTTTAGGGATAAAAAAAGAAGAAAAGCAAGAACCAAAAATAGCATTTTCCATCAGGAACAAACAGTGACAGTCGTGTTACTTTGTTCAGACATGTCATCGGGGTCACTGCAATTTGCCAATGCCTGAAATCGTGACGTTTGAAATCAGTTTTGCTAGTTTAGCCACAATGCAATGAAGAGGCCAATAAACTTAAGAGGTTTATTGGCCTCTAGGCGACTAGATTCTTCTGTTTCTCTGCAGAAGAATCTAGTCGCACGTAAGACACCTAACTAATTAAGACTAAGAGTTATTGGGCTGACTCTCAGGCGAGGCCTTGTTCTGACCTGGTCACTCTCTGTGCCGGCGTCCAGCAGGCTTTGCTGGATGGCGAACTGCAGCAGGTTGTCATCCTCGTCCCTCATCGGCTCGCTGCGGCCTGGGCCGAGGGTGGTGTAGTCTGCGGGCGGCTCAAAAACCGAGGGGTCCACCTCACAGTCGAAGCAAGTGGGAGACTGACCTGGGTGAAGATGGGTAACAACCTTACTGTAATTACAAGTTAAAAGTGTATCAATAAAAAAAAAATACTATAATACTAATACTAAGCCTGTGTTCTGTTTCAGAAACAACACCTGCTGTACATATTGAGTAAGAGAAGAAGAAATGCCCTTTATCATCAAAGCAACAAACTAAATGTGATGAAACAGTATTATAATTAGAATATTCTGCACAGTGATAGATTACCTACTCACTTTGTTCTACTACAGAAATATTTGTTAAAGTTTCAGAACCAGATGATCTCTGATGTGATTTAAAAATATCAGGTATTACCGAATGTTCTTTCACTGGTGTTTATGTGTGCGTCAATAGTCACCAGCTTCCTCGGAGCTCTCGGGTTGGTGAACCGTCACAGAGCTGACCGGCTCGTCGCAGCCACACAGGTTACTGAACGTCACTCTAGCGTTCAAGACGTGAAACAGGGGAATCTCTGGAGGGCAGACAGTGAGTTTTTGCAAGACTTAAAAAACTGATTATTCCTGTAGCACCAATGGGCGAATGAAAAACACAATACAGCGACACACACAAAGAACATGAATCAAGCAAAACAATTAGTTCCGAAGACTAAAGCTTTTAGTTCTCATTATTTTAGTTCTAACAAGTCAATAACAAGTTAACAGGTACGTCTAGCTCAACACAGGAAATAACCCACACCTCTTATACGCACCTATTTTGACAGGGAAGCCTGGCGGCAGACGCAAGGTGATGAAGTCCCGCAGCTTGGCAAAGTGGGCATTGGAGATGGCCATGAGGTCGATGATGGGTGTCACCTGCTCGGCCAGGGACAGAGGGTGACTTTCGCTCAACCACAGGGTCGCTTTAAACCTGCAGATGGCACAGAAAGACAGACAGACAGGAGGAGATGCAACACCTTCATTTTGAGCAAACTGGTCCATAAAGAAAGCTTTAAGTGATGAGCATTAACGCTATGTGTTTCCGCAGCCGCATCATACTTCTGGACTTTGCTGGTAAGTTCGACGGGACGTCCGATGTCCCGGCCGTTCAGGTTGAACTCTGGGTTGAAATACTCCTCAGCTGTGATGGCCGTGGGGTTGTGAGGGCTGGCACACTGGGAAACATTACTCTGATAGAAATGCAGAAAGAGAGAGAGCCGTAAGTGACAGTGTTCATTACAGAAAGCTGCAGGTGGTGTGGGTGGAGTCTCTTACCCCATTGTGAGCTGTGTGTTGTTCAGCAATCCCCAGGAAGGACTGCAGAGGAGTCTTTGAGCCTGAGTGGGAATAATGTAAGGAGATCATCATCATTGTCGTCATCAATCTGCTAATTCAGTCTATTTTTTGCTCTACAAGGCAAGAGATGCTTCTGGAGCACTGGAGCATAAATAACATCATAATACACTGAGGGGAACGTAACTCTGTACGGTGAGTCAAAAGGAACAACATAGTGATTGATCAAATGTGTTTTTCAAATTGATTTTTCATACATTTAGTTTCAGTTACTTTTTGGCCTAACACACTGGTATACAGTCTATGGTTTTGACATGATATTGCTTTCCCACCACTACAGTTACAAGTCCACAAGGACTTACTGTGTGGGTGTTGTCGTGTTTACCTTTGCTCCTCGACTTATCCTGGTCTGAAAGGTGCTCCGTCCTTGACCGAGTAACCAGCTCCACATTGGTGGCACTGTAAACCTGGACCAGACGATGCACAAAAAAGAAAGAAAATTCAAAACACACACTTTGTTCAAGCAAAGCAACTTGTTTGGGTTACAAATACATTTCTTTGGCATAAAACAGCAGTAGGTAAAACTGTGTGGTGTAGCGTAAGGAAGAGTCTCTCCTGGTCTATGTTTGACAGAGCAAACTACATATTGTGACAGTGTTTTGTCTGTTGTTCACACACTATGTTCTTGTCTACATCTCCCTTGTAAAAAATTGTGTCTGTTTTTACAAACACAATAACAAAGTGCTGCAGCTCTCTCTGATTACTGACACATTCTAACTTGTGTTAATTTTATTAAAACTATTTTTATCTAGAAAAGTCTTAACAGCAGACAGGCTCATAGAAATCTAACTACTAAATGGTGTGAACTTTAGGTTTCAGCCAGCTTTGCTACTTCTGAAAACCCATATGAACTGGGTTGGCTCAGTGGTCACTCACCTTGGCTTCGTACCCACTGACCACCTCACTCTTCTCAGATCGCCAGCCCCAGATTCCCGACTTGTTCCTAAACCGGCAAAGAAACAAAAGTATGGGCTCCTGGCAGAGAGGTTATTAGTGTTTTTATGTTTTTAACTGTAGGGACGGGACAGGGACTCGTAATGAGAGATGTGTTACTGTATCATTTGTTACACTGATGAGTTCGACTATAATCTACTGCAGCTGCCACACAGGGTGATGAAAGTGTTGCACATACAAAAAAACCCCAACATATTCATTGAACCCGAATTAAAGAATACTTTCATGGCAAGTTAGTAGCTCCATGAAGCAATGTGGTGCAGATATCTCTACAAGGCTTGCAAATACAAACAAATCAAGTGTGATCTTGATTAAATTAATCTCATTTGAACATCTGTATACAGTATGTGCTTGTTACCGTTCAAAGGCAATGTTGCGTGTGTTGAGGTGCGTGGAGACAATGGGCGACGTGAGTCTCTGAGCAGTGTTCTCCTGCGACGGCAGCATGGCTGCCAGTAGGGAGGGCGCGTCACGGGGAGACAACACGAGTGGCTCTGTGTACACAACCTGTTTCTCATGGTCCACCTCCATCACCACAGCCCCGTCGTCTAAGAAGAGCAGCACCCAGGTGAAAAGGAAAGGCGAAGGACATACGAACCTATACCAGTGGCTCTCAAACTTTTTCTGTCACAACCCTCTTTAGAGGCAAAAGAAAGTTCATGCCCTTCCGCTCCAGCAAAAGTGCACTTTTATCAGTCCCTAATGAAACAGGCAATTGAAATAAACAAGATTCAGGTAAGCAAAATAGCTTGTTAGCATCAGAGCACCTTTGTTTCTTTATATCACCACATGAATCATAGTCATGCAACACTGAGTACGCTTAACATCCACAACCCTTTTCTAAGTATTTCAGGGTCCAACTTAAAGTTTCAAAGCAAAAGCATCCATCCATCGACCTCAGCTGTTCAAGTACATGTTCATACGGATGCAATGCTATCCTAGGAGCATACGCACCTCCACCCTTGAAGATGTAGCTGCGTCGTCCTTTTAGCCAGGTCATGTGTTCAAAGCCCAGGAGGGTGGTGTCCACACGGAGGCACGAGCCACTTTTCCAGACCCGGTAGACGTCACTGGGACACACCTTTGACACCAGGGGCACTAAGAGGAAGATTGAAGGAAAGGAGAAGCGTTTTAGAAACCAAGAGGCAAAGAGAATAAGAAGCAGATTTACAGGGTTTAAGTTTTTTTCTCGAAAATGTCTACATATGGCTTGTCGCACAGCACTGCAGCTAATGATAGCCGTTAGACAGAAAACAAACAGATACCAAAAGTATTCCATTTATAATGATACAAAACACAAATGGAACTGTACTACACTGCTTTATTAAAAAGCTGACTGGAACTAAATAGTTAAACTATAGACATTACAGCGTTGTAACAATGGCTGACATTACAAAGTGCTTGCTGTATTTCATTAGTTATTAGGAATGGGAAGAGATCTCGCCCCACGAGATCTTGCAAGATTAAATTGTGACAAATTACATTTTTCCACATGCTGTCAAGCCACACATTAATTTTCTCACACAGCGAAATACAAATGTATAACTGATAAGAATCAACTCTGCCCAGCTGATTGATACTGGTGTAACCCGCTCGTGCTGTGAGTCCAGACAGCTGTGACGTGTGAAGTGGTAAGGTAGCTGATTCGAAAAACTGAAGCTAGTCTTGCTCTGTTTGGAACTGTGAGCTGCACTTTATCTGAGCTACTGAAGTTAACGTGTGTAGATTTGTGGTGCGATTTCTGCCTGATCACAAATGTTTCAGTTACTTTGGTTTTCACTTGCAGCATGAAGTCCCAAACTGCGTCAGTCAAACGGTCTGGAGGGGATGACGTTAATGGATCAAAAACGTAATGCACCGCAGAGTAAAGGGCATCATTAAATGATGAGAAGTCACCCTGTCAGTCTTTTAAAATTCTGCTTTTTTTCTGGACATGTCAGAGACCCCATGATATGTGGGAGGGATTTTCTGAACATGTGCAGAAAAGCTGCTGAAACCCAGGAGCTATTAAAGTCCAGGAGTTTATAACTAACTAAAATTTAATAATTTATCATTGAGGTGACTAAATCATGACTTAGTTATTGTAAAGAATACACATCAGAAGGTAAAGTAATCCAAACACAGGACATCACATTACATTACTGAGTAGTCGCATTAAATACATTACAGACAACACTTTAGGGGAAGGGGATCTGTAATTTGTAGTGGGTTACATTTTGAAATGAACCTGCCCTGTCTTGTGTTTAAACAACTGTTTCAAACTGACTGATTGGAGTAAACAGAATTACGTCTTTTCAAAGTCCTCTGAGCTACGGCTGCTGCCGGAGGAGCTGTCCAGCTACTGCGGTGCTGAAACTGACCTCTGTGGTAAAACAAATAAGTGAGACACACTCACCCCAACTGGTAAACTCCCACTTCATCTCTACATAGAAGTCCCGCGCCTGGAAGACACCATGGAAGCTCTTACTCAAACAAAAGCACAATATCCCTATTATCTTACTTGTGTGCATCCTGATTTGATCAAACTTGGGAACATATTGGGAACATGCAGTGATGAAAAAGATGCACTGACACAGCAGCTTTGAACTTTGTTGCTCTCCACTGAAGAAAACCTTTCCACAAATACTAACTAATCCTTTGTGGGTGGTTGAGGATCACATTTGTTGCTTAAGGCAGAAGGATCTGGAGGCTCAAAGTTTTTAAATCAAATAGCTGACTGTAAAGCAGTTTTACCTGTCTTAGTTTACTGAGCAGCTCTGGGATGCCCGCCAGTCTCTCAGTGGCACGCTTAAAGTCTCTGTACTGGAGTACCAGCTGGACAAGCTCAGGGTCCCCGGTGCTCACCGCCTCCTGCAAGACTGAAACATACATCCACAGTTAATGACAGTGGGTGCTTCTTATTCCCTTAGCAGCCTCGGGGCATGACACTGGGAGCGAGAGCAGAGCACTTACTGGTCCAGCCCTGTGTGCTGCAGTGTGTCGGGTCTACAGAGTGCCTGAGCAGCACCCGGGTGGACTCCAGGTGGCCCAGACACACAGCCAGCTCCAGCGGGGTGCGCCCCCTCGGATCCAGACGATCCACATCCTGCTGCACATCCAAACACACGAGCAGCATCAGCGCAATGCAGTGCGACCTAACAAACGCATCTGTAAAATCCCAAATGCAAAATAAACCTCCTTCACTCACCTCTTTCTTCTGTAGCTCCCGATCAAGCTCCAGGTACTGATTGTTCCAGACTAGAAAATGCAGAGGAAATGCTTCTTGGGCCATGGCTGTCGTCCGCCTGACAGTTTAGGAGCTGTAAAGCTATGTTTGTAATATTTCAGCAGCCAACAGATTGCAGTGACACCACAGCAAGACTGAAGCAAGGAGTTCAGCGTTGATCGGCACAGCTGGTTAGCTAGCTAACTTAACGGTAGTTAACAGCAGAAAAAAGGGGTTAAACGCTGAGTGTTTCACTGGAAAAAAATGCCACAAAACAAATATATTCAAGCAGCTAACGTTAGGCAGCAAAGCCGAATATTGCGTGTGCCTATTTAAATTAGTGGGCTGAGTTAGCCGAGCTAACTCAGCCCACTAACTTGATGTAGATAACTAACAGCTAGGTGAGCTAACGTTAGCTAACTCGCTTATAACATTGTTCCCTGCTCCTCTCAGCACCTGCTTTCCATTCTTCAGAACTAATTTAGTCGGTCGAAAATGCACCTCGCAAGTCCCTTCATTTTTTCTATGATGTATATATTATTGAGGGGGGAGAGGGGTAAAATCTCCGATTGATAAAGTTAGCTAGCTACTCCGCTGTTACTGCAACCACCCTGTTTTTAACGCAGCGTTGTTACGGTCTGTCAAAACAAAGCGAGATACGGCCTTTAGCCTTGTTTCACATCCAGGTCACTCGATTTGGAGGAATCCGATACGATGTTGGTGACAGCTGTTGCCGATGGCGCCCTGCCTGGCTTACGATTATTAAACCACGCCACATCTGCCAAAGTCCGCTGTGTTACTGTGCAAAACGTCTCTTGATTAACAGCTGCAGCAGCTTTGTTTATTTATTTATTTATGCGTCGCTTTATTTCCAGGTTATGGTGAAAACCTGGGTGGAGCCAGGAAGACTGATGTTTGATCATCACGGTAACTTTTATCAACACCAAAACCAAGCAATTCTAGTAGAACTGTAGTGCATCTGACATTTTACTTAACGCATTTCTACCCATTGTTTATATATTTTTTTTATTTTTCTTGAAAAATAACACAAATAACATAAAGTGAAAAAGGCTTCTGAAAATAATTACAATGCTACAGGATTCCTGTTTTGATAATCGAAAGAGGAAAGCACATTTACACAAAAGTATATATTTTATATACTTATATTCCTTTTAAGGGATATGGCCTGGAGAGCAGTCTGGGAGGAGACCTTTGATACAGAACCACTACACTTTTAAGGGTTTAAAGAAATGAGCACCCCCCCAAACAAAATCATACATCTCTACATTAATTGGACAAGGTCATGAAATTCTGTGAAAAGCAGATTCTCACATTTTTTCCATCCATGAAAACAAAAGTGTAAAAAAAAAAAAGGTGTGGGGAGCAGTTTCATCTATAATATTAACACTTGCTCTAAATGTTTTTTCTGTACAAAAACAAAGCAAGAGGATTTTGGAAATCATAGCACCTGAAGTCGAACGGTTGTTTGAAGATGCACCATTTTTATCCGACATCTAATCCTTGGCTTACCCCGTACACTTAATGCAACCTGCCCTTTTGTTGGGGTGAGGTCTCTTTGCCTTGTCGATTGCCTTCTCACGCTGTTCTTTTTACCCTTTTACACAACCACTCATGTATACTCAAACATAACATTGAATTACTGTTGCACCCAAGCGTCTTATTACAACATACAACTAAAACACTCACTTTATAAGTCATGATGTGAAAGACCCGTCACTTTAGTTGTCTTAAAAAAATCTCAACGCATAGTTGTTGTCCATAAAGCCTAAGTCATCAAACAACTTAACATTTGTTCTCTTGAATCTGACAAAAAATAGCCATCTATATGGATCACCCAGATGTAGCGGAAATCAAATGAGTTAGATGATAAATAAGACTTTAAACCAAACAGAACAATACAGTTATACCCCAAAGATGTAGTCTTTTTTTTTTTAGGCAGGAGTTTCTGATGGGAGTCAAGATCGTCATGTGTCCACACAAGAGTTGAGCACTTCAAAAAGATGTGTCGTTTAATACAGACAAGTTATTTCCCACTCCTGCCAAAAAAGAAAGAAATTTTGCTTTTTCCACACATTAATTCCCAAAAGAACATAAAAATCTCCTGAGTCTCTTTGTAGGTACACGGGGAAAAAGATAAAATGTTGAAAAGAAATTTTGTTCAACTGTGACAACCCTTTTCACCAACACCATGAGTCAGCACTCTCAGTTCAGACCCCGACCCTCCTTTAACGTGACACGGGTGCACGTGAACTTCCCTGCCTGTGTCCTTTGTCACACAGATTCACATCAGGATCCCCTCTCTTGTCTATACCACCTCTAATCACCTCTGCAGTCAAGAAGAGGCAGGTGCTTAGGATATCCTCTGGATCAGTTTTTCATCTGATAGGCAGTAGAGTGTGTTGACAGACAGCTCAGAGATGAAGGCCTCACAGGCCTTGCGGGAGACACCTTTGCAGCCTCGCAGGTCGAGCAGTGAGATGAAAGAGAGGCGGCGAAGATACTTCAGACATGAGTCTGTCAGTTTACTGCAGCCTGGGAAAGAAACACACGTCACTAATAGCAAAATAAAACTGATGCAACGTGTTTGTGTGTCTCATCTTTTTTTATGTCCCGCTAATAGGCTATTCCCATCAATCTCTCACCTCCCAGGTTGAGTTCTGTGAGCGTGTTTCGGGTGGACGAGCCCACTGCAGTCAGTAGGTTGATGGAGTGGTCTGTGAGACTGTTGCAGTGGGAGAGGTCCAGTTTTGTTAAATGGGGCATGTGGCGGATCACCAGGCGCAGAGTGGAGTCGCTGATGTCCAGGCCTGCTAGTCGCAGACACTGCATGGTCCGCAGCTGACTACGATTGTCACAGCCTGGAACGGAGGGGTTATATGCTCAAGAGTTAGATGAGAAAAACAGCAAAACATGTAAAACAAGAAGAAAGCCATGGGATATAAATTAGGGAAAAATAATGAACAACTGATGATGTCACATATCTAGCCATAAATCTGAAGCTGCTAAGGCCAATCAGTCCTCACCTGGAGGGGTGACTAGATCCCTGATCTGAGTGTCTTTAACCCCGTCTGCATACCGCAGGTCCAGGGAACGGAGGAGAGGGCAACCAGAGGAGCAGAGTGCAGAAATAGATGACCAAGAACAACCTGCCAGCATCAGATCCTTTAGCCCTGCAAAACCAAAAGAAGATTTAGATATAGTGTGTTTAAAGTATGTACACAACTTACTGCTGCAAACACACCTGATTCAAACCTCATTTGAAATTTCAAAAAGGGCCAGTGAGTTAAACATGCCATTATGAAATAACCATGAGAACATAAATTAACTTAAAATAAAAAAACTAATTTCTTTTTACAATTCTTTTGTTTCAGTGTTGTGTTTATCTAGGTTATTACTACTAAAATTGTGTGAAAGAGAGAGAGAGTTAAAGTGTGTGTTTACGTACCAGGCAGACGGCCAACAAGCCAGTTCAGCTGTTTTTTAGAGATGTTGGTCCAAGAGAGATCAAGCGTGACCGGCTGTCTCTTTATGATGCCTGTTAGGGCCTGCGGAGTAACGGTGCGTTTGATGCTCAGGTCAATCCGTGCCCAAAGCCGCTTGTCTAAACACCTACAGACAAGCACACAGTTGTAAAGAACATGTCCATTCATCTAGTTATCTATTTGCAGAGCAATATGAGCCCACTGACACTACTCACTAATTTACATGAATAAATGCTATTGAGTTTGCTGTAAAAAAAAGAAAATAGAAAAGTAAAGTGCATTACATTTAAATGCTGATAAGATATAAATCTATGTTTAATTGGAGGATTCTTAAATTGAGGTGATCAGCTGGATCACCACTCTGTTGGCCATTGAACTACACACAGTTCACTCGTGTACAGTGGCATTACAAAATGTTGCGTCCTTTACAAAATACAGACACCATCTGCAGAGAGCACATTAACCACAGAACAAGCATTTACAGTTACAGAATTTATATTAATTAGCTATATCTGAAGCCAGTGATTTTTGTCATTTTAATGGGCAAAAGAGTAGTGAAAATGAGACGCATGTGACCTATATGTTTTCTATTGCTCTTGCTGACAACAAATTTGAGTGAGAAGATAAAAGGTTTAATGGCAGGCTTGTTAACATTGGAGCTTAATGGAAACAGGTATTTTTCTGACCAGGAACCAGATCTAAAATGGATCCAGGTATTGGAACCATCCCTTATTAAAAATATATCATCAAATATATCTTACCATTTGTACCAGTTCTTGCAGACAGCCATGCAGACGCAGAGATCAGCTCGACTTAAGTAGCGGAAGACAGACACCCACACCTCCCTCTCACAGCCCGGCCCGTTCCCACTACCCTCCCTGTCCGCCTCAGTCCCTCCTCCCTGCAGGGCGGACAGAGGGATGCGGAGATGAGGAAGCTCAGAGGAGGAAGAACATGAGGCACCATTGCTCAGTTTAGCCGGCCTGCTCGGCTTTGTTCTTTTAGAGGCCTCCAGCATCTTTGGGTGGGAGGTATGAGTGTATGTCTGTCCACTGCGAGTGTGTGGTGGTGTGGGGGTATTGGAGTGTTGATCGGGACAGGGGCCGCAATTTCTAATGGGGGGTCTGACGAGGGTTCTGGTCTGGTTGTGTATTGTGGAAGTGGCAGTTTGAGGGGCAACAGCCTCTAATTTGGGGACAATGGCTGATGGGTCCCGCTTGGCCTTGGTGGGCTTTTGGAGTGTCACTTTAAGATATGAGCCATCTTTGCCCCCCATTTGACTGTCCTGCTCCACCTCTTCCTCCTCCGCACCATTTTGGTTGGCCACTTCACCCCCTTCCTCTTCTTCTTTGGCTGCCTGTCCTTCTCGCCTCGACTGTGGCTGGTTCTCTTTATCCAACCCTCTCCCACTGTTCTGCCTTCTCTCCCATTCCTCATCATTGTCGTCGTCGCTGCTGCTGCTGCTGTTGCTGCTGCTACTGCTGTCTTCACTCTCATCCTCCTCCAACTCTCCATGTTGGCTTCTACCGCTTCTGATTCCTCTTCCTGCTCCTCCTCCCCGCAGCCTCACCCCTCTGCCCCTCCCTCTGCGGTGCTCTCCCTTGGGCTCAAGTACCAGACCGAGGGAAGACTGCTGCTGCTGGATGGACCCGGCCCCTCCTGGAGAGCTGTGGTAAGGGGAGCCACTTGCCCAGGTGGAGCCCCGGCCTCTGCCCTGAGACAGTCTGCTGGTTGGAGAGCGCAGCCGGGATAGCACCCTGGAGCCCAGCAGCCTGGGAGAACGATCTAGAGACTTCTGTAGGGGGGTGGGGGAAGGATAAAAGGGATGGAGAATGAGAACGAGATGGTGTTTTAAATACACCATCTTATCTTACACCAATGTTACAATATGTTCTCAGCAGTATGGTTTATTTTTAACAATATCTTCAAATATAGCACCTGAACAAAAAAGTCACAAATTGCCCAGCTCACTGCTGCATCTCAACTAGACTGATGTTTAAGTACACAGTGTAAACTGTATGTTATAAAAACCGTTGAAATGCATCTTTGACAAACCAAGTTGTGAGGATAAAACTACCTCCTGGTATAATATTACAACATATCCATTGTAGTATTATTCAAATGTAATACAAAATCATTGGAAATAAGTGCATTGCTTACCGTTAAGATTTTGCTGCGCTCCAGTTTTATCTGCAATACACAGAAAAGGGGTTGGGGAAAGAGATAAATGTTTATAATAGAGAAAATAAAACACATTTTAACCTAATATTTTAAGTCTGACAAAGTGCCAAGAATCATACATGTGGCACCTGTCATATCAGTTTCAGGGTGACTGCGTTTTATCAGGATAATTCTAAGGTTAAAAAAA